>JAYXIM010051286.1:0-36163 GCA_037575425.1 Anastrepha fraterculus
TCGTGCTTGACAAGAGATACAGTGTGGTGCTGCCAGATGTTCTACTATGGTCAAACTCAGAAAATGAGCCCGGCAAACATTGTTTTCGCATTTTCACGAGCACGCTTCCGGCTCTGATGTCTACATAGAATCCTGCGGGACAAAACTGCACTTTGCTTTTTGCTTGTACGCATCTGTGTTTCAAGCGGAGTGTATGCTGTTCAAGAAGCGATGAACTTTGTTGTGGAAAACAGATGGAGAGGCAGATCTTTATGTGTCTGCAGCGACAGCCAGAAGAAGCGAGCACCTTGGCTGCTTGGCACCACAAGATCTACTCAGATTTCTTCGGAGGTCGCGCAGATTTAAAGAAAATTAAAATGGAATCCGAGTGCAGTACAATGGATTTAGTTTTGTCTGAGTGCTGTACGTGCTAGTCTGTCCCGACAACAAAAAAAAAAAAAAAAAAAAAGGTTGTGAACTTTTCTATGCGCGTTTCTTGTCGTGCAAATTCAGACTAAATATTTCAAATCTCCTGAAGTTTTAGACCCCAAATAATTTTTTTTTGTTTTTAACGAATTTTAAGGAAATGGAAAATTTACGTTTTAAACACTTTGAATTTTTTTTATTTAAAATTTTTTTGTTACTATTTTAATTAATTTTTTATTTTATTTTATTTTTGTTATACTTATTTATATTTGTTTTTTTTTTTTGTTATACTTATTTATATTTGTTTTTTTTTTTTGTTATTATTTTTATATATTTTATATATGTATGGTTTTTTTTCGTTATTTTTTTTGTTTGTTTTAGTTTTTAACCCAACGAATTGTAAGGAATTGGAAAATTGACGTTTCAAAAACCTTCAATTTTTGTTGTATTCAAATTTAACCCAACGAATTGTAAGGAATTGAAAAATTTACGTTTCAGAAACCTTAAATTTTTTTGTATTCAAAAAATTTTAATAGTTCTTTTATTTTTTATTTGTTTTGTTTTTAGTTTAGTTTTGTTACTACTATTTTATTTTTATTTTTAATTATAATTTTTTTTATATATTCTATATATTTTCTATATGTATTGTTTTTTTATTATTTTTTATTTATCTTTTTATTTATTAATTTTTTATTTAATTTATCTTTTTTGTGTTTATCTTTTTTTATTTATTTCATGTTTTCAATCGTACAAACTGATCAAGCATTAGAAAATGTATGCTTCAGAACTAAGCGGGTCGTCAATTGGATGAAAAATTTGTTTCAAAATTTTTTGGATTTCTATGCTAAATTTTTCAAACTTTAAAATTTTTTCTTAATTTTTTCCCCGAAAAGTAAAAAATCATCGCGGTCGCCATAGCCTAATGGTTTCGTGCGTGACTACCTTTCTATAGTGCCCGGGTTTGAAACCCGCTGTTAAATGCTAGAAACGGATTTTTCCGATAGCGGTCGCCCCTCGACAGTCAATGGCAAGTGGCGTAAATGTATTTAAATGTTGTAATAATAAAAAAAATAGATTTAATAATTTCAGAACCTTTGCCTTGCAAAATTTTGAAAATTTTATAAAATCTTTCGGCTCACTTTCTTTCAGCTTCTCACTTAAAAAAAAATCTGAGTACTTTTATACTCCTGAGATATTTTTACTCAAATATTAGGTCTGTTTTTCGTGCATATTCGAAAAATCTAAATGCATAACTTTTCCTTTTAAGATCTTTCTGTCTAATATCTTAGTGTGCCAATTGACCTACTAGACCGGTAGAAAAAGAATAGCTTCACTCAGGACGATTTCTTAAAAATATGATAGCAAATATCATTTCTAGTATTTTCCAAGAGCTCAAATGGAAATATCGTTTAACTGGAGCGAAATGCCTATTTAGAAACAATGCAGCCAGCAAATAAATGATGGCATGCAATACAAATAACTTTTCTTGTCACATTTCATATCTTTCACTCAAATTAAAAAAATGACTGTAAAACACAATCAGCGGCCATTCCATTAACTAGTTAAGTATACTGAAAATAGCGAAAACAACAGAACGTCATACGGTATGTATTGTGCAGCTATGTTTCTTGGTCAATAAGTTTATTTAAATAGAAGCCCACCAACACACCTGCGACAACCAGCTAAATCCGCTCACTGCTACTCACTCGGCACACATACACAAAACGTAACCTTCGCATAAGTAATGTGTACATGTGTAAGTATGTGTGTTGTTGCCGCCCCATCCCCTTTCAGACTAACACTTGTTTCATTTCAAACATTTTCTGGGACACGTCAAATGTGTCCAATAAAAATTCAATGTTATTGTTATACGCAAAACAACTGAAAGCAGTGCGCTGCCGCTGCCAACGAAGCATTACCCTCATGAGTGCTATGTAGCCTATTTTAAGGCGCCCAACCCTTACAACGACAAGCACACATAACGCTCTGTATGCCGCTGTAGAATGCAAGTTTAGAATATTCATAAACAAAACAACAGCTGTGTAGATACTTGATTTGAATATGGATTTTTCCACTCAGCGTTTTCTTCGCGTTTTTTCTTGTCCACTTTCTTCATTTATTGTTTGTATATTAAGACATGAAATTGTTTGCATTAAGGCTTTTATGAAGAACATCTAGCGCTTTCATAAAATTAGCATAGCTTTCAGCTTTTATATACTGACACATTTCTCATATTCTTTATTTCCTATTCCATATTTGACAGCACATGCGAGGGCATTTTACTTTTTATGATTTGGGGCGTTGTTGTGCCATTAAATCGAATTTACTGAATATATGGAAATTGAGCGTGAAACCGGATGTCGGCCGATAAAGGTGCGGGTGGGGGTATTTAATGTTCAATAATATCGCGTAATGTTAATTAGAGTGAAAGCAAGTAAAATGTGTGGGGAAAGTTATCAATGGCGGATACACTTGTAATGATGATGATATGTGCTTGGAGATATGCAATGGAAAATTAATGGTGTACTTACTATATGTATATGTTAGGCGGTGGAACTTCCTCCTAGCCGAGTTTAGTTAACGAAACGCGTATCTTCTTGCTTTTATACAGTGCAAACTGCTAGATACGTCCTTGAATTTCTGAATTTCAGATTTTGCTGGTACTATGTAATATTGTTGTATTTGATTGCGGTGTATTTGAGGTGTGCCAAAGTAAATTGAAAAATCCTTTTGGTATCTAAATTTTTATAGAATCTAGTTTTTCATGTCTAACAAAACTTTTTCCTGTGCCACCCATTCCATTACACCTTTTTTCTAGAATCAGTAGATTTCGAGATAAAAATCCCTGAAAATCCTTTTTGGCACTCTTCAAATAAGTAAATAAGTTAACAAAGCAGCAACAAATTCTGAATTTCAGTCGTTCACGCAGGTTTTTTTTGGAAGTAAGGCTTATTAGAATTTTAAAAATGTTGGATGCAAATTAAAAAAAAAACATTTTTTACATTCTCCAAAAAACAAGCCAAAAAAAAAACAAAACTTATAAGTTTCCAAAATACACAAAAAAAAACATAAAGTTAGAAAATTTCAAAAATCTAAAAAAAAATTATTAAAAATTTGAAAAATCAAAAAAAAAAAATAATTAGAGATTTAAAATTTTCAAAAAAAAATTAAAAAACTTTTTTGAGAAAAAATTTTAATATCAGTCGTTCACGGAGGTATTTTTTTCGAAGTGAACTTTATTAGAATTTTAAAAATGTTGGGTGGAAATAAAATATAATAATAAAATTTTCTTCAGACAACAAACAAAAAAAAAGCAAAATTAGAAATTTCAAAAATCCAAAAAAATAATTTGAAATTTCAAAAATCCAAAAAAAGAAAAACAAAAATAGAAATTTCAAAAATAAAAAAAAATTAAACTTTTTTCTGAGGTAAAATTTAAGTTTCAGACGTTCACGCAGGTTTTTTTTCGAATTGAGCTTTATAAAAATTTTAAAAATGTTGGATGGAAATAAAAAAATAAAATTTTCTGAATTCTCCAAAAAACAAGCAGAGGATAAAAATATTTTTTTTTTTAGAATTTCTGTTATTATTGTATGTAGTAATTTTTTCATTCTCAATAAGTGTTTTATAGAGACTTTGCTGGAAATAAAAAATTAGAATTTCCTATGTTCCAAAAAGGACAGAAACAAAAAAATTGTATAATTAAATTAAAAGTAAAAAACAAAACATTTTTAATTAAAAAAGATGTTTAAAAAACAAAAAATTTTAATTAAAAAAGATGTTAAAAAAATGTTTTAAAATTTTTAAATAAAAAAAAAACAAACTGTTAACAAAATTTAATTAAATTTTTAAAATAAAAGAAATGTTTAAAAAATTTAATTTTTATAATTTTTTTTAAATTTTTACTTTGTTTTTGTTTTTTGTTTTTTTTAACTTTTTTAATTTTTTTTGTATTTATTATTGTTATTATGTATTTACAGTACCTGGCCCTTAAATTATGACCGATGATAAGAATTACATATTTATAGCTTTGAGAGCGAATAAAAAGCAAATGGGTTTAAAGCATTTAAAAAAGTTTACATATTTGTTTTTACTAAAAGTGTGAATATTCACATCGTCTTACGGCTATTTGACAAAGGAAAAAAATGTTTTTTTTAAACTTACTTTCCAATAATCCGCGTCGAAGTCTCTGTAAAGTTGTATCCAAAGTTTCCGCCGATTTCGCTTACAGGCTGACAGTTTTGACTTTTTTGCTGGTCGTCTGCGAAAAAGTCCATTTTCGTATAAGCGTCGTTGTAACGTTCTTTCCGAAATATTTACTCCAGATTCCTGAACCTCTCTTAGAATCATCCGACTTGAAGCATTTCTGTTCCAGATAACTGTTTGGACGATTTTGCGATCCTGACTGGTTGAGGAAATGCGTTCTCGGCGACAATTTTGGCGATTGTTTGAATTTACCGCTAAAACGTTGATAGTATTTTTCAACTTTTTGGAAACATTTACCACAGACGCCTTGGATATTCAAACGGTTCTTGCTATGACTGCATAGCTCAGATTCTCGGCTTTCAAAAGAACTGCAATTTGTTGCTTTTGTCCCGATGTCAAATCCGACTTTCGGCCCATTTTCTAAAAAAAACTGAATTGAACTAAATTGATAAAAAGTCAAAAGATATGTATATTTTGTACTTACTGTTGTTACATTTTAGATATATGAATTTCACTATTCAATTCTTTCACTTTTCAGACGATCTCAATTAGTTTTTTATGCTCCTCTTACAAGATCGAATTAATTCGTACTGCCACTTCCACACTTAACTTTTCACTTATAAGCAAAAAAAAACTGATATTTTTCTAATCGTCGCAGGCCAATTGACCAAAAATTCTTAAAAACATCTAAGACAGGGTAAAAACCCCTTAATACCCGTTTTTATTTGGAAAAGCCCAAATTAGATTGAAAATTTTACCTGATATTTGAAGTTTTAAAAAAAAAAGCCATCGGTCATAATTCAATGGCCAGGTACTGTATGTTTATTTATTACTTTTTAATATTTTTTAATTTTTTGTGTGTGTTTTTTAACCTTTTTTTTATTTTATTTTATTTCTTTTTATTGTTAATTTTTCATTGCTAGAAAATTACTTGAAAATTTGGCCAGAAATAAAAGCATTTTATTTTTTAAGTACGCAAAAAAAAACATATTTGAGAATTCGCAATGAACAATATTTCTGAAGGTATAAAACATTTAATTGAATTCCTTAATTTATTTCATTTTTTAAATATTTCCAAATCATAACCTTCTCTTGCAACTAAATAATTCAACGTTAATCGGCTAATAAGCCCGAAAGTGTGCACAATTTTCCAGAGGTAATCGATAAACCGCAGTTCGATTAACACACACCATAGTAAATGCATAGTTTCATCAAGAAAATTACTTACTAAATTAAATTCACACTATTCTGCTAAGCAGACTGCTGAAAGCATGCAGCTTGAAACTATTAACTCGATTTCCAAGTCAATCACCACTTTCCGCTCCACTATTTTCTACGCCATTTTCTTCGCACCTTCATTGATTTTATTTTGCGCAAAATCTATTAACAATTTCGTGGTTTACACAACTAAACCCACGCCACTCAGCTAACAAGCCCGAAAGTATGCAATGTAAAATGCTACTTATGCATGTAGCGACCTCGGCAGCTCCCACAACGGCGCAGAATGGGCAAAACCTTTTGTTTGCTAAAATAAAATAAACAAACAAGCAGCTACCTTGTCTCAGCTGCCGCCCGCCATACAGCGAAGCATTAAGAGAGAAAGTTGCGATGACAGCAAAACCTACAAGCACTCACAACAGCAGCAGCAGCACCAGCAGCAGCAGCTTGTTAGCGGCGCGTCTCAGCTGCATGTTGTGTCAGTAGCTGTGCAAAGAAGAAAAAAGGAAAAATAAACATTCAATATAAAATTTGCATTTTTCAATTTTCACAGCTTAAACAAGCCATGTTAAGTTAAAACGCCAACTACAGTAGCTGGCGAGTAGCTCAAGGATAACAAAAACAACAACTATAAATGCAAAAATATCCAGTAAGAAAATTGCTAAACATCAGTGTGCTAGTATCAGTGTATAGGTAAAGCAACAGCAGCGATGTCGGCCAACAAACTCTTTCTCGCTCTTCCTCCTCTCTCATCCAACTTTGCTGACGGCTGGTGGTGCTCCACGGCGAATAGGAATTTCAATATTTATAGAAAAATTATGCAAAACAGGCAAATTTTACAGCATACAATGTGAGTGCGTACACACTTACATACAGACATACACCCATACAGACCATTTGCCAATTTGAAAGTGACGGTGTGTTTGTATGCATTAAGGCCACTAAGGCCATTTGGCTGAGGGAATTTTTTTTTTTTTTGTGTTTTTGTAATTTTCTGTCGAACTAGAAAAGCGCGTATTCTCTACTTAACTGCTATGGCGCAAATTGTACAGGCTCGTGAATTCATTTAGTGCACTACATTTCCTTCGTAATTCGTTTATTATTTACTTTAGCCTCCCACTCATTTAAATTTTCTTTCCAACTTTCAACGACGCCGTTAAGCCAAATGATAATAATATGCATTAAATTATTCATCAAGGTTCATAAACTTAAAAACCAATGCGCGTGGTGGCGGCTGTGATTTTGATAATACGCATCATTAGGGATGAATTTGAAATGAAAGCCAGTGACTTTGTTTTGTGTTGATTATGAAATGTCAATCTTACTGTTTTTTTACTTTTTCAATGAATGTTGTTTACACTTTTGACACAATACTTGTGAATTTTGAATTGAAATTTACTTTTTTTTTCATTATCGAATAAAAGTGGGGGGAAGAAACGTGATGATTTTAATTAAATTTTATTTCTCATAAGATCCAATAGTTAGGTAGCTAGGTCTGGTGGCTGCCAAAATGACACACTTAGACCTGTCGTAGGTCCATTGTGATACCACTGGAACTTTTTCCTTACACTATGGGATCCCTTTCAAACCATTCTGTGGCTTTTATAAAAGAGCTTAACTTCAGCGCACAGTTTCAGAAGCGCTATATCCGCTACATCTATTAAAAATGCATTACCAAGCGTGTGAAGTCTTCTTCTAGCTAATCCTTCACACTCACAAAGGAGGTGTATAATAGTTTCGACTTCTTATGTACAATAATCATTTTCGAAAAGCCGCAATTGGCGTTGGATTGACTTAAATTTAAAACTTTCCTCGACCCTGCGCAGAGCTTTTTTGTTTATATTTATACCTGTTTTTTTTTAACTGGATGAGAACTATCGATATCGATAACTATGGTTGGTTTGACAGCTGAGAATGGCAAACTGTGTTGACATTTCTGTTTAGTAAGGTTTTGCCGACAAATCTCCTCGTGCTCCTTGACTCGACCTTTTCAAATTTCAGTTTCAATTTCAAGGTTTTGTAAGTCATCATGAATCGTTTAACGCGAGAATAACACTCCCAAACTGTGGAAATTTACTTTGAAAAAAAAAAATCTATTCGTGACGTTCATAGAGCGCTGCATCATCGCTTCTTATTCCTTTCGAAATGAGAAAGGAACTTGTTACGGTGAATGCCTAGAGCTATCAAGCCAATTGAATTGAACTGAATTTTTGTTTTTAAAACTATTCTGTTCACGGGATTCTGTTCACCGTGGTACCGAGATTAAGTCTTCGGTCAGGCCTTGTACCTTTTCGGACCTCACCAGTAGAGTGGGCCATGTAAATCTTAGCTCCGGCGGACGTATGCCAGATATCGTATTAAAAATATGAATACTATAAAATTATGTACCAAATTATAATAAAAATATAAGAAATCATATAAACATCATTTCCGTTTTGTATTCTCATTTTAAGGTCTCAAACTCTTAAAAAAATCTGGTATTTTTGAATACCCAATTGAACTTAGAATCAAACATTTTCACTTCTTAGTTAAACCTTAAGAAAACAACATAAAATAATATTTAATAGCTTGTACGAGTCCTCCATTATTTATTGTAACTTATAATTGTCCCCGTCGCTTCGAATTTACGAGTGACTGAAGCACACTAAGGTCGCTTTTTCCCATTCCTCTTGATTAGCTTTTTTAAGATGCAATTAATAGGCTATTATTAGCTATTAAACTGGCGCCCGCCTTCAGAAACTTTCTTGCTAAGAATGCTCCAGAGGCTCTTCATTGGATTTAGGTCTGTACTAACTTTAGGCCACTTCAGCACAGAAATATCTTTCGACGCGAAAACTACTTTATTGTCCGCTTAGTGCTGTGGATGGAAGCATTACCCTGTTTATACGTCCAAGATTCAGCGTAAAATTCTTCGGCAAAATGCAATAAAACACTATCCAAGACCTCTACGTAATTTTTTGCGTTCATCTTATGCGAAATAAAACAAACTGAGGCCTGGCCACGGTAGCTAAAAGCACCACAGGTTTAAGAGAGCCACCATCTTGATTCTCCTTAAGTTAGAATACTGTCCGCTCCTCGGTAGATAGTTGCGTTCCTCTTAGCGCAGCGTCCTAAGAAGTTATTTCTCTCCCATGAGAATTATTTATTTGCTAGTGGAAGCTGCTTTTACTTTTTACAAAAAAAACAAACAACGAAAAAAAAACATTTAAATTTTTTAGTCTTGTGCAACTTCCTTTACATACAAAAACCCAAAAAAGTTTGTAATGCATTAAAAAAAAATTTTTAAGGCGCGGTTTTGAATTTGACTTTTCTAAAAATCGGGTTTTTTCGGTTTTTTTATAAAATTTGTTTTTTTTTTTTTACGTTTTTTTATTTTTATTTTAATAATTTAAAAAATGAAGCCGAATTTGAACTTCGCGAAAACTTGGACCTGGACGGTGTTGTCCATATTAGCTCTTCCATTTATCTGACACATAAAAACCAAAAAATTTATTAATCAGTATGACTGTAGCTATGTTCCGTACTAGAATAAAAAAAAAATTTGACAAGATGGCGCGGTTTTGAATTTGACACACTAAAAATCGGGGTTTTTTTTAGTTTTTTAATCAAAAAAATACGAAATAATTGAAATAATAATAAGATTCTAGTACGGGCAATAGCCATTGATGTTATGAATGACATATTAAAATTTCCGACGATTCGGTTGAATAGTTTTTTTTTTTTTGTTTGACAACACCAGGCCGAAAAAAGTCGTTTCGAGATAAATGAGTTTAAAGTTTGAGGTACAGGAGCGCACAGACCGCTCTCAACCTAGTTAATGGGCTGTAGAAGCTATTAAATTAAAAACATTTTTAAGGCAACTCAAGAAAATATTATGCAGCTATTTCACATAGAAGAAAAAATTATGAAGTTGGTTTGTCCCCATTTATTCCTTTATGTATTTCTCCACGAACTACACAAACCCTGTATCGAATATAAAAATATCATTAATTCAAATTTCCCCTCATAAGTGATGTAGAGGTTCCTGTAATGTTTCTTTTATCACTGTCTGTTAATTGCACTTAGAACTCTGAATCACTCAACTTTTCTTTCACTAGCATCGATTCACTCCATTCTTTATAAAGGGTGGTTAAGTTTCAAGGGCCGGTGTTGATTTTGAATAAAATTTAATTTTTTTAGTAAATTATTGTCATTTCTCTTTATTATGATAATATTGGTATGGCTCAATTACGTATGGAACAAAATATCGGCCAAATGGCCGCCGCGGCCTCGGCGGCACACCTGGTGGTGCGATGGTCCAAATTTTCGATGACGCTGAGGCATAATTGAGGTTCTATGCCGTTCTAAGCCGCTCTTGAGTTATTGCTGACTTATCGATGTACACCTTTTCTTTCAAATAACCCCAAAGAAAGAAGTCCAACTGTGTCAAATCACATGATCTTGGCGGCCAATTGACATCGCCGTGGCGTGAGATTATTTGGCCATCAAATTTTTCGCGCAAAAGAGCCATTGTTTCGTTAACTGTGTGACAAGTGGAACCGTCTTGTTGAAACCACATATCGTCCACATCCATATCTTTTAATTCGGGTCATAAAAGGTTCGTTATCATCTCACGATAGCGAACACTATTCACAGTAACTGCCTGACCGGACTCATTTTGGAAAAAATACGACCCAATGATGCCGCCGGCCCATAAATCGCACCAAACGGTCACTCTTTGTGGGCGCATTGGTTTTTCGGCAATCACTCTTGGATTATCATTCGCCCAAATGCGGCAATTCTGCTTATTGACGAATCCACTGAGGTGAAAATATGTCTCATCACTGAAGATGATTCTCTTCGAAAATTGGTCATTCACTGTTTCCATTTTACTGCCACCATTCTGACCATTGACGACGCTTGAAATGGTCAAGAGGCTTTAGTTCTTGAGTCAATTGCACCTTGTAAGCGTGTAAATGCAAGTCTTTATGCATAATGTTCATCAGCGACGAGCGTGAGAGGTGCAATTGTTGGGCACGACGACGAGTTGAGGTGGACGGCTCTTCAACCACACTATCGCGAACAGCAGCAATATTTTCACGAAGTGCGGGAGATGGATTTTGATTTGAATGCTCGCTTTCATAATAAGCCTGAATAACTTTAACGCGTTCCGCGATTGTGTATCTTTCCATGTTCAAATTGAGTTAGTCTGAAATTGAAAAGTATCAAATGAAATGCAGAAAAAAAACTTGACGTTTAGGCGTGGTTCACATTCAACATCGGCCCTTGAAATTTAACCACCCTTTATTATGTACATTTGCTATCCAGGCACGAATTAACTCGTTCATAAAAAAGTTGCTGGAACTGAAATGTTGCATTCATAATGAGCCAAACTTTAGAAGAGTAAACGATCCCGGAGAAAACAGCAATCAACGGCTACTATTTAAGTTTCTTTTTATAATATTTTTATTTTGATGTTTCGTTTTTAATTTTTTTTTTTGATGTTTCGTTTTTTATTTTTTTATTTTTTATTTGATGTTAGGTTGTTTTTTGTTTTTGGGTAGCTAGACTCAAGTGTACCCGAAAGTATGCTGCTAAGTTGCAAAAACTTTTGTACACAGCTTACACATTTTTAATGAGTTTACCTAGCTGACTGAGTAGGAGTGAAGTATCAAATCCGAAGTTGTATGGACGAAGAAGAAAATGCGTTTGTTACAATTATTTAACCTATTTTGTACAAACAG
Source organism: Anastrepha fraterculus (assembly GCA_037575425.1). Taxonomy (NCBI): domain Eukaryota; kingdom Metazoa; phylum Arthropoda; class Insecta; order Diptera; family Tephritidae; genus Anastrepha; species Anastrepha fraterculus. The sequence goes on from JAYXIM010051286.1 coordinate 11,553, forward strand.
AACAAAAGTACGTATGTGGTTCCGGCCTAGCGTCTAAAAGTGAGCAAATAAATTTTCGAAAGAGAAATTTATTACTTTTACAATTACACAATTACACCCTGCAAATGGTAGAAATCTATTAATTTTACATTCCAATTATTATTAAAAATCGTTCAAGGTATTTTATATTCATCCTAAACTCAGCTTACCTACTTTAATCTAAATAATTTTATCTTCACCTGACAGCCGGCTGCACATATCTCTTTTTGTTTTTTCTTTTTTTTTTAATTAAATCACAACATAGCTTTTCTCAAATTGATGCTTACCGTTGCCTGCTGGGAGTGACTAAGTGTCATAGTATACGAGCAGGGCAGAAATTTAGTCTTGCAGCGAAAATTAATGCGTTGTTGTTGTTCTCTGTTGGTATTTTGTTTTTATTTTTCGTCATTCACTTGCAAACAAGTCATCAGCTCTTCTTTGTCTTGCTTAGAGCAAATATTTCCCCTTACTTTATTTTAACTCAGAAAAGTGGAAACACAGTTACTTTGTGCGCTTATTTTACAACTTTTTCTCCCGACCCGTTTCCTGGCTATCCCAACTTTTTTCCTCCCACTCGTAATAGCTAAAGAGGCAAAAACAAATGATGCTCGTTTTTTCCTGTTGCTTCACATCCCAGCACCAATGCAACTACATACATGCGTATATGTACGCGAATACCTGAAAATGGAAATATACCTGTGCGTAACTGTTTCACCGGTGATATGATTGGAATTCGGTTGGAGCAGCTGTTGAGAATGTTCGCGTTCCACACGGCTAGTTTTATAGCGTGGAGAGGAGTAGTAGAAGTTTTTGCTGCATTCAGTGTTGACGACAGCGAGGTTTTAATTCCTGATAAACAAATCGCTAGGAACACATTTTTGGTACATAATAGTACATACGAGTATGTGTGTATATGCAAATATTAATACTTACTCTCTTCTACTTGTACACACTCCAGGGGAGGCCAAAAAATCAGCGTTTTAAGCAAAGAAAAAAAAAAAGTAGAGTAAAAGTGGGAAACAGCATCGGCTGTAGTGAAAATGTTTACTGATGTAATAGTACCCTATTTGAGCTCTAATGCTTATGAGGCATATTTTAGGGCGCCCAATTGTCACATACGGTGTGGAATTTTCGCAAAAAAAGTTTTATATAAATTTTACATTTAAAACTTGCTGTCGACGATTTTCAAATTCATTATATGCAAAAATTTTAAAAGAAATACAAAATAAAGGGTAGTCCATCTTGCTATTAGAATTTTTACCGCCTATTTTGCTTCTACTCTTTACCAGGGACTGTACATAGACACTCCGTGTTTTATCAGAAAAAATATATTTCATTACTATTTCAAAATTTGCGTTCCGTAATAATAATGAATTTGTGATTTTTGGATGATTGGAAGATATTATATAAGCATATTTGGAGTTATAATTTTTTGGCCAAAAATAAAACCAATTTTTCCGATGTTATTACTCGCTCTGAAATAATTATTATTTTGAGAGCAATAATCATAATTTTTTGAGTTGGAAATTTTTTATCAAAAATAATGATTCGCGTTTAATTGTATTATAGGGTGGGCCATGTAAAATTTGCTTTTTGAATCGGCTATAAAAAAAAACTAATCAATATTTTTTTAAACTTTTTTTTTTATTTTGAAGATTGAACATTGTCATTTATGAATAAAAAATAATATCGTTCAAATGATTGCTACGACTGGCTTTACAGTAGGCCATTCGATCAACCCAATTTTTAAGCACATTTTCGATTTTTAAGGCATCAATCGTCTCTGGATGGTTCGCATAGCATTTGTCCTTAACGGCTTCCCACAAAGAATAGTCCAACGGGCTTAAATCACAGCTCCTAGGCGGCCAATTGATATCGGAATTTCGGCTGATTATTCGGTTTTCAAAAACGGTAGCCAAAAGTTCGAGAGTAACTTTGGCAGTGTGACAAGTTGCACCGTCCTGTTGAAACCAAATGACGTCCTCTTCAATTTTTGGAAACAGCTCGTTGAGCATGTCACGGTAATGCTCGTCATTTGCTGTAACCGCGGCAACTCGCTCATTTTCGAAAAAAAATGACCCGATGATGCTGCCAGTCCAAAAACCGCACCAAACCGTGACTCGTTGTGTATGAATTTGCTTCTCTACAGTAACGTGAGGATTTTCTGAGCCCCAAATCCGACAATTTTGCTTATTGACGTAGCCACCGATATGAAAATCAATAAAGAAGAAGAAGACTCGCCACTTTGTAAATAGGTTTTCAATATTTCCCAATTTTGTTCAAGCGCATAGCGTCCCATTTCGTAAATTTCAAACCTTTAAGGCCGGCGGGCCAATTAGATGCCCTAAATTCAGTAGTTTTCGCGAAGCGTTGTAGGATGAGAAAAAAAACAATTAGCCAAATGAAGTTTTGGGGATAGTTTAATATATATTTGAACTAAAAAAAACAATTTGTACAATCTCCAACAATATATTGTAAGCCGAGTTATCAATAGATTCCCAGAGCGCCTTGCCACTGAAGTATCCAACTTGTGTACAAGATACAACTTGCAATTTTCATCTCAAAACAAAAAAAAAAAAGATTATTAATTTTGATGTAATTATCTTCGATGTGAACTAAGAAAATTGGAAGAAACACGTAAAATTCGAATTTTTGGGGAAGGTAGAAAAAAAAAGTGGTTTTTTCAAGGAAAAAAAAACTCTTCAACTGGGTAAAAAACTCGCTTAAAAAAAGTTTTTGGATGTTTTTTTTTAGTTCACATAGAAGAGAAAACAATACTGAAGATAACGCAGTTTGAATGAAATGGATAGCTCGTTTAGTTTTTTTGCAATCGTGTACATAAATTAGGTAAAATCGTGAAAATGAAAAGCCGAGAAAACGCGCTTCAAAGTTTCAAAGTAAGCGCACGGTTGCTCGACGCCGCACTACGCTCGGCTCTGTAGCTCTGCAAATACTTGGAATTTAACTCTGAAAATTTGTGTCTCATGTTCTTGAATATCTAAGCTATTGATTTCAGGAAAAAAAAAAAATCGATTTTTTTGACCTTGTAATTGGCCCGCCGGCCTTAAGTAAATTATGAACACATTTGAGAAGTCATTTGTATTACCATTCTCAAAAAAATAGGTGGTTCAAAAAGCAAACGCTATATGGCCCACCCTGTATTATTATGTTTTATTTTTTCCGATTATAAAACTCAACCCTGATTATTGTTACAGGCAAATTACACAATTTATTTCTCAAGAATGCGCAGAAGAAATGGAGCTGCATTTCTTCGTGTGCTATTTCGAAATCTCCTTGACCCCAGTACAATAGATGCAGGACTCAGAAAGTCGTTGGGACTCTACGCCACTCAATTTCTAAACTCGTAGCTGTTTTTACTGGTCATTGGACGATCGGCACACACGCAGAAAAGCTAAACCGTTGACTTTACCAGCCCTTAAACCAAACCGAAATGAGACTCACTGTGGGAACATAGTTTCTCTTGAATGACATGTCGATTTTCAGTACCCCCAATGCGGTGGTTTTTCTTATTAACGCAATGCAGATCTCTTTCTTTTTTGGATCACTTTTGCGCCTTGTTCAACTGTGTATCGCTCCATGACTAAGTTTCCCAAAGCCTAGTATCAATTGTCGGAAAAAATATATAAAAAAAATGTGTTGTCTAAAAAAAAAATATATATAAAAAAATTATAAATTATATTGTAATTAAAATTATATTTTTATTTTATTAAACCACTTCAGTCTGCCTTTCTACGAGAGTGCCAAATGCTAAGCACACTCACGTTTTTTTATATTGATATCAAATATACCCTGTATGTGCCCTTTTTGTATCCACCTGATACCGTCAACTATGTACATACGTAAACTAATCAATACTGAATCCAAAATGTATTAATCGCGCTGTATAAACGATTAATACACCCCATTTTTGTTGTAATTCAAAAGTAAAACCAAGAAAAAAATAATACGTAACACAAACAATATCACCCTTCGTTGCGGTTGTTGATGAAATAAGTGCATCTGTGTGTACTCACCTGCGCTCAATCGACGGTGAAGTTGGAGTTGTCTCCCACTTCGAATGGCTGGCTCTTAGAGCAAATAAAGTCATGTAATGATTTTAACTGAGTATGGTGCTTTATCTGCACACGGATTGCACAGTATCAGTACGATATCTCACCAGCTGCGCCTCACAGTTCAAAACGAAATATTTTTCCCATTTCAGTGCGTTGTTTCGTTGATACAAATTGAAAGCAGTGATTTTAATTGACATTTGGAGTAGGATCGATTTACGTTTTTCTCTTTCTTGCTCTGCTCTTCCGAACTATCTCATATAGCCAGTCAGCCTGTTTGTTGGTATGCCGAGTACTCAGCTTATTTAACAGAAATCCTATTGCTGCTGTCAAAGTTATTGGTTTTATGTCTATTTTTATACTTTGAAATGCTGTGATGTGTACGAGTATATTGCCGTGATGCGTGTATGTGCATATATGATGTTGAAAAAGGCAAAAGTTTTCAAAAGTTCAAAAAGTAGCACACAATTTCTAATTAGTACAGTTTGAACTAATTTTTTGCTGTTAATGATGCCGATGTTAAAAGGTTTACATACTTACGACAAATTCATTGATTTGGGTCGATATGGGCACGAATAGGCGCGCAATAACTAAGAAGCGAAACTTTGAAGCAAATGTGCATAAGCAATTAGTACAGTGCGAAGCAGTTGTACGAGTATACATGCAGATGCAGGCATCTAAGTAAGCACGAAAAAGCAAACAAATTAGCACTTAGCTTTGACAAATCCATTCAGTAAGTTGATAAAATCGCATGAATTACTTTTTTGCCATACATTTATTCATATCTTCTCGTAGCTTTGTAGAGTTATTTTCAATTCAGTTGAAGTAGATTTTGTTCCGCAAGTTCACATTTGCGTTCATATTTTTGATGCTTTTATTTTTATTAGATTATAAGTGCATATTTGTTTCGTGTATTATGTTTGGTACTCAATTAAGTGCACAATCCACTTTAAGCTGAGTTCTACTTTTCCGTTCAAGGCTCATAATGTGAATGTGACTTTTTAAATGTCCATCGCTTAGGTGCCTTTATTTTTTGCGCTTCAGTTGTATTTTAAGCTACATTTTCCTCTTTCAAGTACGTTTGTCAAATGGTGATAAGGTCGAAGATTTTTTCACTTCGCTTATTACTGATTATGAAAATATATGTCACATTTCTTTATAATAAAAGTATTTCAAATTAGAGAGTGGATAACGCAGTTCTTCTATAGAAATTTGTGCTTAAACACGATGGAGACCACGATCTCTCTACCGTTATTTTGCTCTCACTGAATTTGACGGAATCGCTGTGTGTGTAACCATGACGGAAAGAATAATGAGATGGCGCCTATCGTGGTCCTGTTACTTTGCTCTCAGCGAATTTGACAACGAGTTATGTGATTTTAGCTCCAGTATGACCAGACTACCATTTTCGTAACTTGATTTAGCATTTTTTTTCTTGTTATTTAGTCTCGGAGTTTTAGTTCTTTCTTCATGACATTTTTCTAGCCTGTTCTAATAAAAATGTAATGTTTATAATTTTGTAAAATATGCATTTTTAAATAATTGGTTATATAATTCACTCAGTTTTTTTAGCTTTACTTTTTTTTAACATCTGGTCGCATTGCCCGCGATTGTAGGTGTTGTTGGTGTTCTTCTGCTTTCGGCAGTCAAGTCTCTCTCTCGCTACTGCAGTGTTGCCTAGCTTTGGATATAAAAACGCACTAAGATGCCCATTCAAAGAAAATAACCCAACAAATTTTTATTGAATCACTTAAAGAACTTTGTATGCGTGACAAATTGTCTTTAAAATGTGCGTTTTTTTTTAAATAAATGTGTTATGCTTATGTACAATTAAATTTATGATTTTTTTTTTGTTTAGCGGAACGAGTAATTTGCTATATTTCAGGTTATGTATCTGGATAAGGTACCCTTTTTGTAAAAATGTTATGGTTTTTCAGTATATTCTGGTATTTTGTTGCTTATTTCTACTATGAATTCACCTCCTGATGCCCTATGTCTCACTAAGGATTGATGGCCGGGAGGAACGATTACACCTCTCTGGTTTTAATCCGCATTCAGTAAATTCAAACGCCTTTTAAAATGTGTAAAAAGGTGTTCAAGCTTAAGACGAGTTGAGAGAGGGACATTTAATATTCTTGCATAAACTTTAAAGGAGCAAAAATTAAATTCACACTTTTAAAATATCAAATTTTATAAGAACCAACTAATTTTCATTAGCACTAAAATCTTCTCAGAGTGGCCTTTTTTAACCTTCTTTTGTATAATAATACAGTTTTTTTTAACTTAAAGTTTCGGTAGCTTTAAATTAAAAAAAAAAAAGAAACAAACACGAAACTTCAAAATTCTCGCATTTTCGGTATAAAAAAGCACTAAATTTATTGCGAAGAGCAAATGGTTAGCAATACTACACAACTTGGAAAAACGTGACGTCACGTACTCTTCATGGACGCAATCTTGTTTCTATCATTCTTGATACTGAACTATAGTTAACATAGACATCTCATTTAAATGCCTGGATCTCCGAGCAAATGAGTTAATACTATTTAACAGAAAATGTTAAGTTAACAGTCATAACCACATTACAGCTCTAAGCTTCGTATTTATAAGCGACTTTCAGGTGCGGCTAGAGCCATAGTGGTACAAAAAAAAGATTATGAGTTAACCCCTTCTGATAAATTGACAAGTCGAGCTCTAAGCACGCAATTTATGCATGGCCGACTGTAGAAGTGGAGTATTTTAGGTAGCCGTAGCCGTATCCGTATGGGCTGGTGCGTTACTACCATTCGGAATTCACAGAGAGAACGTAGGTTCGAATCTCAGTGAAACACCAAAATTAAGAAAAACATTTTTCTAATAGCGGTCGCCCCTCGGCAGGCAATGGCAAACCTCCGAGTGTATTTCTGAAAAAAGCTCCTCATAAAAATATCTGCCGTTCGGAGTCGGCTTGAAACTGTACGTCCCTCCATTTGTGGAACAACATCAAGACGCACGCCAAATATAGAAGGAGGAGCTCGACCAACCCCCCAAAAGGGTGTACGCGACAAGGTATATCTATGTAAATATATCTAAATATATATTTCTCCATCCTACGAGTGTATGTTTTTATATTATTTTATTGCTGTGAAGTGTTACAATTTATGATTTCTACATTTTTCTAAAATTGTTTATAATCTTTACAAATAAACTGAAATATCAAGCTCGCAAAGCTGTTAAATCATGTTTTTCAAAAACCCACAAATCTTAAGATTTAAGTGTTTTTCGAAATTATTAAAGCATAAACAAATCAATTTTTTATATTTTTCTTGGATGTTTCTTAAAAAAAAAAAAAAAAATATACACGTTCTTTCTTTATATACTGAAGCTTAAAACCTAAGCTCATATCACTTCTTATCACTTTTATATCGACGAATGGTTTTTGCATACAAACGGCGAATTCTGTTAAGCAGCGGAATTTTCATATAAATGTGTATTTAAATTATCAGATATTTAAAATATTTCTTTTTCCACATGCTTTTTCTTGTATTTTTCCTACAAAAATGCTGCCACTTGGATCGCACTGTTTCACAAAAAAAAAAAAATTTTTAAAATTAAAAAATTATATAACTGCGAACGAAACAGTATCGCGGAGATCGGCACCCATTAAGAAGAACAATAAAATACGCTCAAAACAGCCGCGTCTTTCCAAGAAAGTGAAATTTATCAGTAAGTATAAGAATTTAAGAATATTGGAAAAATGTTTGTTTTTGTTTTTATTGAAATGTAAGAAAGATACGTTTATGTTATATAGATTTTAATAATAAATGTCGAATAATTTAAATAATAATTGCAAAACAGCTTTCATAATTTGTAAATCCTTAAGCGTATAATTTGTTTTTTTTCGTTTTTTTTATATTTTTTTATATAAAAAACGCGCCAATTATATATATATATATATATCTAAAATCGGTAAGATTCTGATAATCCACGGTAAATATTTATCTATTCTAATATAATCATTTTACATTTTTAGAGAGTCACATCATCCGTAAATTTTACGAGTTCATTTTAACCATTTCAACCATATTGCCCTGAGCATCGACTAGACTTACAATAACTAAGAATTTCAAAATTGATTTTAAAATTATTGAGAAATGTAAAATAAAATTGCATTCTTGGATTTTTAAAAGATATTATATATATATTTTTTTTAATCAATTAACTACAAATTGAAAACTCAGATTTACAAAACCACAGAGCTCAAAGAATCCTTCTGGTTCTTTGCTATACCTTTTATTATAATTTTTTATTTATTTATACATTTTTCTCACTATTTAAAAAAAAAGCTCTTGAATTAACTCTGATTATACCAAAGATTATGCAAATGCTGTCGTCAAATATATGTATACATATATATAAAGGGTGCACCATCGACGAGTTGCTTTTTAACCATCGACTGGTGTATTTTCAAAATAATTTAAAAGTAATATATTTCGATAAATTTTTCTTTATTAGAAAGAGTGAATCCTCTGTGTAATTGTAGAACATAACTTGAATTAAGTGGCTACTTGGGTCGACCCTGCACTATTAGGATGAGATTAACTCAATTTGTATACATCTTTTTTTTTTTTGTTTGTTTTGCTTTCGCACTTACAGCGACCGTCGTCTACTGCGTGGAGTGGTTTGACCACTAAAACAATCCCTCATCTTCTTCTGGGTAGACACCCTTCCCGGGGCTATTTTCTGCATTACTTCGGGAAGGCTCAGAATGGCATCAATAAAAGGAACCAATACTACTCACCCACGTCTGGGTCCACCATATTTGTAAACCAGCTTCATGCTATAAACTCGTCTTCTTGTGTCTCGTAACTCTACGTCAAGCAGTAAGTCATTGCGAGTCAAGGACTCAAGTGTCTGTGGTAGTCGTCGGCCCATCAATTTCGCTCAGCCTCCACTGCACTGTTGCGGTCAGTTTCAATATTCCAACACTTTGTTAAAATAATACATTCGTATCGCAAAAAAAAAATTAAACTTCATTTTTACCAGTTCCAGTCCAAAAGCATTTTCGAAATGATACCAACCAACGTGAAAAGAATTCAGAAGGTGTGGCCACATTAGACCGTTCAATGGCCCCCGATGAATTTGAACCAGTCAGCTGATTTGCTGACGTCACTTGGGCTGTGACAAAGGTTTTTTTGTGACAAAACTGAGATCGACCTTGGTTATAAGAGAAAGAAATCAACGCAGCAATCGGTCATGAAACTCCGTTGCCGTGTGAACAACGGCTGATTGGACTTGACAGCCGAAGTCACTCTCACTATTTTGCTTTGGATGGCCAAACCTTGTAATCTATCGTCCTTAGATACCAACACTTTCCACAATCGACATAATACTGTCAATCCTAGCAACTGCCTTATTTTTTTTGGCAAGCATGTGCGGCTTTTCCGATCACCAACTGCTGCAAGTTTATTCGAAATTTCTGTTCAATAATTGCACAATTTGAGCAATCCAGCGCTCGCTTTGAAAGTAAATTTTTCTTTAAGCAAAAACGCATTAATTTCGTGCCACGTAGATACCCGCATAACACAGACCTTCTACCACTACTTTGAGCTGGTAATAGCCGTCAGTGTCGAAGTCAAATTTGATTTAGAAAGAAACCAACCCCTGACCACCCACGCTTTACTTGTACACGTTGGACTTGCGTGACCTTATGCAATACTTTTGTTATGACATGGCTGGAACTTTTGTCAGCTAATTATTATTTGTCTCATTTGTGATTGATTAAATCGTAAAATTGCTATATTTTTTCAGTGTTTTACCCTTGATTTATTCCAAGTGTCATTTCTGATGGATTGCATATATTTAAAGCTCATTAAGTGAATGGCTTTGGAAACTGAATCCTACCTGTGCCATTTGCGTCACATTGCAGACAAATTAATTGACAAGAATGGCAGCTAGGTGGGTAGTTAGATAAACCTGCATCAACCTTTATTAAATGCACGCTCGATTCCTTGGCATGCAAATGAAGGGGGGTGGTGTGTGGTGGGTGGTGCGCATTGTCAGTGCGAGTTTGTATTTACAGGTCCCCTCAATTAATTTAAGGTGGCAACGTGACGCTTAATGGCAAACGAAGCGGCAAATGGCTATTCTTGGACGATTACGGTGGCCACTGATGTCTTGCACTCACAGAGCAGCAATACGAAGTGGAGAGGGGAATATTTACGGTTATGGTGATTATGTCTGCCCAAACCTGACAGTCTGCCCGTTTACGTGTTTGCATATGACGTCTTTAGTTGTTTCTTTGCTTGTTTCCTTTTTTAGTTTTTTTCCCCCCGTATTTCTTTCTTTACTGTTGACGGTTCGTCATAAAATGGGCTCCTGTTTCGTTTGCGCCTCGTATAGCGTGTACACAACTACAATAGCAGAGGAGAAAAAAAAAAGAAAAAAAAAACGTGAAACATTATTACATAAGGTAAAATAAACAACAATGGCGGCGGAGACAGCAAGGAAATGGTTGCAATCGAGAAAGGAGCGCAAAAAGTGCGAACACACAAAAGTAAAGTTGGCTTATTATTATGCCCTGGGGTGTTGTTTGTGTTGTGGTTTAAACATTGGGGGAGCAGTGAAAAGTGCCAACAGTGAGCCAATTGTGTTATTAAGGAGAGAAAAATGTAGCCGGCAAAGTTAGAAAGGTAACGCTATGTAGGTGGGTGGGTAGGTAGGAAGGTAGGCCGGTCGGTAGGTACTTGGGGTAAAAAATTAAGAGCTATTGTTGTTCGGGTATTGAATGAGCGCGCAGCAGTGAGTCGTGCCGGTAGTGGCTTAGTATGAAAATGAGTCATGCAGTTTGTTTTGCTCCTTTTTTTACGTGTGCATTGTAGTACATGTAAGCGCCCATTTGGAGGTGCTGTTGGGCGCAGAGGAGGGTTTAACAACTGTCCAAAGCGTCTGGCCGGCGCCATGAAAATGAATGGCTTGTCGCATTATTATACACCACTATTATATTTAGTTATATATGTATATATTTATACTTGTATACATACTTAGAAAGAACAACTATGCTACAGTACTTCCTTCCTCCTTCCTTTTATTTACTGTAGCGCTTGTACAAGGCCTCGCAGTAATGAGTCTTAATAGTTCCTGCCAGCTTTTAGTTATGAAATTTTTAACGCTTCTGGAACTGCAATTTTCGTTAGTTTATAGTGGCTTATTTTTCTAGCGATTATGTTATAAATACACAAACAAACAGAATGTAGAATGTATGTTAGCATAGCTTTTTATGCTTAACGTTTAGCCATCTCTCTTTAGCAAAACCCGAAAACCAGCGCTTTCTTCTGGCCTTCTGTGGCTGGTCTTTTTTTTTTTTGTTTTTTTTTTGTCGGGACAACTAGCAAGTGCAGCACTCAGACATTAATTAAGTCCATTGTACTACACTAGGATTCCCTTTTAATTTTCTTTAAATCTACCCGATCTCCGAAGAAATCTGAGTAGATCTTGTGGTGCCAAGGAGCCAAGATGGTCGCTTCTTAACACATCAATGCCAAAGACCTCAAACCTGATTCGAGCGATGGCGGGGCAGACGCACAGAAAGTGGTCCGCCGTCTCATCCTCCTCTTCACAAACTGGGCAGAGTATACTGTCTGAGATGCCCAACCTTTCCATGTGCTTTGCCCACAGAAAGTGGCCCGTCATCAGTCCAACCAGCCGTCTGCACTCCCCTCTGCTTAATGACAGAAGGGTTTGCGACAGTCGATCGGACATGACAGGTAACTTCAGTTTAGTCCATCTGCAGCCTCTCTCAGCCTGCCAAGCTCGCTTGTAGGTGGTAGTTACTCATTTGCTAACCGTGGCTATGATGGTCGCAGAAGGGAGTGGCAAAACGGGCTCTGGGCCAAAGAAGTTTTCCTCAGAGCCCATCTGAGCTAAGGAGTCAGAGGTCTCGTTACCCGCGATACCCACGTGTCCCGGGACCCATGTTAGCATCAGGCTATTATATCTACCGACATAGTTCAGCCTGGATTTACAGGACTTGACTACCCCTGATGTGGTTGGAAGGCTGTCTAAGGCCATTAGCGCAGCTTGGCTGTCGCTGCAGACACATGTAAATCTGCCTCTCCATTGCTTTTCCACAACAAACTTCATCGCTTCTTGAACTGCATACACCTCCGCTTGACACACAGATACATGCATTCCAAGAGCAAAGTAGACCCCAGAGCCGGAGCCATGTTCTGTCCTGGAGCCATCCGTAAAAATGCGAAAACAGTGTTTGCCGGGCTCATTTTCTGAGTCTTCCCACAGCTGAATCTCTGGTAGCACTACACTGTATCTCTTTTCAAGTACGACTCTGATGGCATGGAGTCAAATGGCATGGAGAGAATCATTGGATCGACGTTCATGCCTTCTCTGTGTTCCAATGCCGGACAGGGGCCATACCAGTTCCCATTGTGTTTCAGTCTGCAGATGGCCTTCAAGGCCTCTCCTTGGATGAAAACATCAAGTGTTGGTAAACCAATCAGAGCATCTAATGCCGGGCCTGAAGTAGTCGGAAAAGCTCCGGTGCAACAGATGGCCACAGTGCGTTGTAGTCTCGCGTTGACTCCCACTAGAGAGAGTCTACTCATCCAGACCACTGATGCATAGGTGATAATGGGTCTTATCATAGCCGTGTAGATCCATAGGACCTTGCTAGGAGAGAGACACCACGTTTTCCCAAAGACACTTTTGCACTGCCAGAAAGCTGTCAGTGCTTTGCATGCCTTTGGTTCAACGTGTGATTTCCATAGGAGCTTACTATCGAGGATTACTCCAAGATATTTAATTTCCTTAGATAGCTGGATTTTGACTCCTTTTAGCTTTGGCAGAACGAGTCCATCAAGATTCCTCCTTCTGGTAAAGAGGACAATACCAGTCTTGGCGGGATTTGCCGATAGCCCATTCGCACAGCACCAAGTGTCAATCCGATCCAGAGTCTTTCGTCTACAGCCTCGTCAGTTATCATTTCAGAAAAATTGTCAACACACTGTCAAAAAGGCTTGTTTTTGTTCTTTCGAACTAAAAAAACCAATTCGAAATCGGATCGAAATTGGCCAAGTTAGGAGTGATTGTTCACATCAACCTACCGAAAAACGGTTTTTTTGACCATAAAATGAGATTTTGGGGGTGTATTGGAAATTTATCCTATACCATTTTTCTTAGTTTTACTATACCTACAAGTTGTGCTAGGTCTCCATAAAAGTATAATATCACTGTCGCACAGTGTAATTAATGCCTTGGGTAGCCAATGGCAAACCTTCGAGTGTATTTCTGTCATAAAAAAGTTGCTCATAAAAAACCAAAAGCCGCCTGCCGTTAGGAGCCGGCTTGAAACTGTAGGTCTCTCCATTTGTGGAACAACAACAAGGAGGAGGAGAAATTATGCATCATCACTCTTGTGATTGGCCAAATCATCACTCTTTTGAAATCCAAATACACGGCAATTATTTTAACATTCTGTTATTTTTGCTTCTGTTTCTATTCCTGTTTGTGAAACCAGTTCTGGAATTTTAAATAGATAAATTGAAAAGATATGCAAGTTTCAGTAGTACTTTTCATAATTTTGATAATACATACATACGGCTAGTGCACCCAACTCCCAGCACCCAACTCTTCCAGCGTGACCCACAATCACAGAAAAAAAAACGAAAAAAGATCGTTACTTTCAACTACTCGCTGTTGGTTACGATTTTAATGCATTTATTCTCTGCTGCTATCTCTTTTTTCAGTGTCTCATTTTTTATCAACATTTTGCGCGGAGTGCTGTCTGCAATGAAATCGTGCGCGCCTGCCCCCACTACAGTACGCTCGTTAGCGCTTACACTGGCATTTCTAGCAATTTTCCAAAAGTCTATTAAGTGTAAAATTGAATTCATTAGTTGCATTTTCGTTTGGTGCATATTCTGTGATGCTTTGTTGTTTTTTTTTTTTTTGGTGCAGCTATTGCTGGTTCCCTGCAATTCATTAGAAAGTGTAAAAAGCGTGCATTTAAAAGGTTTCTCGTGATAATTTTGCTTGAATTTTATTTTACGAGAAGAAGGAGGGTGTTTTGGGCTGTTATTTTATTTGTGGTTTTTTTTCGTTTTTTTTTTTGTGTGCTTTTTTTCGTTTTATGTTTTTGGTTTGTTTTTTTTTTTTTTTTGGTTTTGTTTTGTTTTTTTTTTGTTTCTTGCAAATATAAAATACACAATTTTGCGCGCTTGCCCTGTTTTGCTTGTTAGCGAAAAGTCATTAGAGTAGCAAAGCTTTTCAAACTTTTTCCACTTGCACTGCCAGCAAAGCAATGTTTTTGGTATTCATTAAAAACAAGTGTGTGCGTGTGTGTATGTGTGTATAAATTTGAAACAAACAAAAAATAACAAAATAAATGTCACAAAATTTTTTATTAAGTGTACTTATGCTATGCTATGCGCTCATATGCACATGCATATGTAGTGAAAATTCATTTGAATGATGCTTTTCATTCGAAAAATTATGAAGTAGTTGACTTCGCTTTGACTCTAAGCTTTGAAACTTTGTAGTGGCGCGCGAGTGAGGTCAAAAGTGGCGTAAAATTAGGTTAGCAGCAAAATACTCAGTAATCCGCTTTCAGGAAAAAATCCGTTATTTTTAAATATCAAAAATGTATGCGCAGCTGGTAACTTCCACTTAGCCACAAATACAAAAAAAATCACAAAAAAACCAACCTTTACAATCATTCATCTTCATAAACTACACATTTAAAGCGCATAATAATCATCGTCAGCAGAGAGCAGCTAGCGAATGCATTTCATATTATTTCTTTCACCAGCAGCCACTTGTGCCAAAATTTGCAGAAACAAAAACGAAAAAAGTCGAAAAATCGCCAGTAGTATGTGCTGAATAAGCACTTTAAAACGTAGTTTTCCTTTGCATCAACGTGAAGTAGGAAAAGTGGCTCAACTAACTGTGCATGCATAGCCGTTGTTAGTGCCATTGCTATGAAAGAGATTAATGCATTTTTGGAAACTCTCAAATAGTGCCTTTCTAACAATTTTTCATTGCACTCTCAAATACTTAATGCCCATTTGGCCAACTGTTGTTTGCCCACTTGCCGCCTAAACGCGTTGTTGTCTCCATGCGCTTTGTTGGTGGGTTGGTATATGCCGTCGGGTAGTCCCACTCATCCCGTTCTCGTGCTCACTCTTACTCCCGTTAAATTTCCCACTAACTACGGTACCCTATGACTCTCTACCCTTTGCGCTTAACAAATGACTAAACACTATTAAATATTGCCCACTCATAGTAAGTCATTTGTAGTTCCAGACGTCGGCGGCTGTCTGCTGCCGGCTGCCGACGCGGCATCACTTTATCACTTAGTTTATTTCGTCCATTAGTTTACTTATGCGCTTTTGGCTACAAGAATTTTTCAGTTGGCAGCTGTTAGTTCGTTTTTTAGGTTTTTGTTTTTGGTTTTGTAGAAAAATAAAATGTCATTTAAATTGTTGCAATTTGTCATTTTTGCGCACTTTGTGCTCTTAAGTGATATTTATATTTTTACTCTTATTTCATATTTTTTTACTACTTTTTCATATTTTTTTACTATTTCATATTTTCATATTTTTTTATATTTATTTATATATTTTTTTATATTTATTTATATATTTTTTTTTAGTCTCGTTACTTCTATCAGTGCATCACTTCAATGACTGCTGCGCTACACTATTTTTTATTAACTGTATTCGCTCTTTCCAGTTTAATTACTCGCTGTTTTATTGTTTTTGCCATTTCCTCTCAGTTGTCAAGTGCAAAAGTTTAATTTGCAACAATATGAAAGGGAGTATTGCTGAAAATTTGTCAAGTGCTTTCATTTTAACGCCTTTTAGGCAGAAACATGAATATTCATAAAACTAATTTTTTCTATAGCAAAGTTAACTGAGCACTTTGTAAAGTATTGTATTTCTATAGCCGGCATCGCTTAGTTGTTGAAATCGAAAAAGTAATAAAAACGATGCTTGTAACTTGTCATAGATTATTTGATATTTGCGTGCATTTACTTATGTATACATATGTACATACAAGGTCTGGCGCAAAGGTTGCCGAAATGTGGGAAAATTAAGAAAACTAAAACTACATCCCTGCTATTTACCTGCTTCTTTTTTAATTTCTTTTTGTATTTAAATTTTTAAATCTTTTTTTTATAATTTTTATTTTTTTTTTATTTCTTTTTTTTCATTTTTTGTAATTTCAACTACATATTTGTTTTTTATTTAATTCTTTGTTTTTAATTGAAATTATATTTATTTTTTTATAATTACATTTTTTTTTTCTTAATTGAAGTTATTTTTTTTTATAATTAAAAATTTTTTTTATAATTTATTTTTTTTTTTAAATTGAAATTATTTTTTTTATAATTTAAATTTTTTTTAAATTGAAATTATTTTTTTTTATAATTCAAATTTTTTTTAATTTCAATTATTTTTTTAATTAAATTTTTTTTAATTTCAATTATTTTTATCAAATTAAAATTTTATTTTTAATTTCAATTTATTTTTTAATAAATTTTTTTTTCATTTGAAATTTTTTTGTTGTTTTTTTTTTTTAATCTCAAGTTTTTTCTATAGTTTACATTTTTATTTATTTTTTTTTCATTCTATAACAAACACCATAATAGTCTAAATTTAAAACTTCGTACAAGATTTAAAAAACCATCAAATTTTCATCGAAATTTTTAAACAGATTTTTCCAAGAAATTTGAATACGCATTTTGAATATACAGCCCATTTAATTTTATTATAACAGAGTGCAAATTTGAAATTGCTCAAGATTTTCGTTCATCTATACTAATATTATAAAGAGGAAAACTTTGTTTGTTTGTTTGTTTGTTTGTAACGAATAGGCTCAAAAACTACTGGACCGATTTTAAAAATTCTTTCACCATTCGAAAACTACATTATCCAAGAGTAACATGGATTACATTTTATTTTGGAAAAAAATAGGGTTCCGTAAGATTTTTGGATTTTTCGGACACAAACTGAAAAAAATCTTATATATAAAATAAAGTCAACTTTTTGTGTGTGTTCGCTAACCGGCCGTGTCTGCACCGAATTGAACCAAACTTACACACAATGTTAAGAAGGTATTGAAGATGGTTTCCGTATAGTTCGGATACCTACTGGTGGATAGGGCTCGAGATATAGGTCAAAACGTGGACCTGGGTAACCTTCGGATGTGTATGTACAATATGGGTATCAAATGGAAGCTGTTGGTGAATGCTTTAGTTCAGAGTATTTTTCATGCCGCTCCGTGACTAGGGTCTCGAGATAGAGACCAAAATGCGGACCCTAGAATGTGTTTGTACAATATGGATATCAAATTGAAGCTGTTGGTGAATGCTTTAGTACAGAGTATTTTTCATGCCGCTCCGTGACTGGGGTCTCGAGATATAGGTCAAAACGTGGACCCGGGTAACCTTTGGTTGTGTATGTACAATATGGGTATCAAATGAAAGCTGTTGATAAGTGCTTTAATACGGGGTAATTTTCATACCTATTGATGACTAGGGTCTCGAAATATATGCCAAAACGTGGACCCGCCGTGTCTTTGCACCGAATTAAACCAAACTTACACACATTGTTAAGGAGGTATTGAAGATGGTTTCCGTATAGTTTGGATACCTATTGGTAGATAGGGTCTCGAGATATAGGTCAAAACGTAGACCCGGGTAACCTTCGGATGTGTATGTACAATATGGGTATCAAATGGAAGCTGTTGGTGAATGCTTTAGTTCAGAGTATTTCCGAGATAGAGACCAAAACGTGGACCCTAGAATGTGTTTGTACAATATGGATATCAAATGAAAGCTGTTGATAAGTGCTTTAATACGGGGTAATTTTCATACCTATTGATGACTAGGGTCTCGAAATATATGCCAAAACGTGGACCCGCCGTGTCTTTGAACCGAATTAAACCAAACTTACACACATTGTTAAGTAGGTATTGAAGATGATTTCCGTATAGTTTGAATACCTATTGGTAGATAGTGTCTCGAGATATAGGTCAAAACGTAGACCCGGGTAACCTTCGGACGTGTATGTACAATATGGGTATCAAATGGAAGCTGTTGGTGAATGCTTTAGTTCAGCATATTTCTCATGCCGCTCCATGACTAGGGTCTCGAGATAGAGACCAAAACGTGGAGCCTAGAATGTGTTTGTACAATATGGATATCAAATTGAAGCTGTTGGTGAATGCCTTAGTACAGAGCATTTTTCATGCCGCTACGTGACTGGGGTCTCGAGATATAGGTCAAAACGTGAACCCGGGTAACCTTTGGTTGTGTATGTACAATATGGGTATCAAATGAAAGCTGTTGATAAGTGCTTTAATACGGGGTAATTTTCATACCTATTGATGACTAGGGTCTATAAATATATGCCAAAACGTGGACCCGCCGTGTCTTTGCACCGAATTAAACCAAACTTATGCACATTGTTAAGTAAGTATTGAAAATGGGTTTCGTAAAGTTTGGTTGTAATTCGGAGCAGTGGCAACGGGTACAACGTTCTTTTGAACCAGCCATAATGTCGCTTACTTTTTTAACGCTTGGGGCGGAACTGAACTGTCAAATTGACAGTGTGAGTTACAATGTGTCAATATTTCTTTCTGATTTGGATGCCATAAGGAACAAACGTAAGTGCAACATGTAAAAATTGTTTGTGAATTTTTTTGGAGTGGATTTTGGAACAGTGAATAATTTCTTACGAAATTTGAGAATTTAATGTGAAATCCGAATGAAATTATGTGTTCGTGGAAAAAACAATTTTTTTCGTTTTTTTTTTTTTTTGAAAAATATAAATGGATAATGGTTAAAAAAGCTCCAATGCTTAATAAAACATATAAATTGAAACGAAAAATTCGTGGATGATCAGGAAAAAAGACGATTGTTTCTTAGTTATTCATATGCGTTGATTTGAAATTTAAAAACAATCTTCTTTTTTCCTGATTTTCAATTTATATTTTATATTTACTCAAAAACAAATAGAAAAACAAAAAATATTGTTTATGCCAAAGCGCTTGAATAAAGAATAAAGAAATAAATAATATGAAAACCATATATTTTCTGTTCTAAACCATATCTATTCTATTTTAGTGTGCCCAGCGTAGAGGGCCGGGTTTGCTAGTCTTTGATAATTTTTTACCTGAAGATGTTTCACATTATCTCCGTTTAAGAAAAATGTCATGATACTTTCTTGATAATTTCGTGATACTTTTATGCTAAATTCGGGTGGTATAGTTCGCTTCGAACTCTATGAGCCGCGTGGTACGGTCGAAAGGCATATCAGGCGACTATGTTAAGGGGGTATTCTGGTCTAGACGCCTTAATTTTAGGTATTTTTAAAACTAAGATAAAAAACAATGAAAAACATTTTTACTATCCATTTTTTTATAGTTTTTATTAATATTGGAAAAGTATAAAAAACAAAAAATCGTGGTTACAAGCCGGCGTAGTTCGGGCTACATAAAAAACGACATGATTCCAACCCTTGTAGTGATCTAAAACAAACAAATTAAAAAAATGCTTCATTAGTTAGGATGTCGTTATCGAATTACGCCAAATCAAAGCAACCAAAAAATCACAAAATGGTTCTAACTTGAAAAAAAGAAATATATTTTTACTCTCTTTTTTTACCTTTTCAAATTTTTTAAAAATACTTCAAACTTAAATTTTTTAAAATCCGAGGCAGGCGCGATAGACAGTTGTATATGTAATAAAAAAATTCTTATCAACCTTCAAAGCGATCGGTCAAGTAGAACTTGAGAAATTATGAAAAGCATCTCAAAAAAAGTACTTTTGAGAAAATCGCGTTTGAAGTTTGAACAACAATTCCAATAGAATAACTTATATCATTCCGGGCATATCTTTGATGGTCTAAACTTTGAAAATATGCGAAAAAAATTGATTTTTTTTTTAATTTGATGATGTTCATAACGCTTACCGTTCATGTCCAAATAATATTTGCAAACGGAAAGAAGTAGTTAACTCAAGTGAATACGGGTTAGTTAGACGGAATATAATTTGTTTCAAAAAGGTCTATTATTAAGCCGTCAAAGAACATGGGGCATGAGACACACGAGTTGTTGGTGTCACTTTGACGAAAATTCTCAGTGGTTGATTTAACTGAAGACGTTGTGGTTTTTTTTTTTTGGTTTTTTTTGTTTTTTTTTGTTTTTGTTTTTGTTTTTTTTTTGTTTTTTATTTTTTTTGTGTTTTTTACTGATAGCTTCTGCCAAAGTTTGGCATTATACATTTCGATAAGGCCTTAAGTCGGGGCACAAAGCCTGTAATCGAAACTAATCATTTATCGGTGCAAGAGTAAACGTATGTAGCCAGTTTAACACCTCTGTCTCTCTAAACTTAACCTTTCAGTGCAAATTTGGGTAAACTTATTTTCAAAACTATTTTACATGTTCGTTGAACTCATAAGCTTCTAGCAGAATAATAATATTTTTAATTAAAAAAATATGCGCTGAAGTATGACAGAAAATCTGTATGATAGGAAAATTTTTATTTTAATTTAGTAAATTTATGAGAAACACAAATTAGCTTTAGGTTGCGATATACTGAGTACGGATAAAGTTCATACTCTTCCCGATCTCTTAAGATTCATCAATGAATCCAAGAGATTTGTGGAAGTGTGACCTCAATCTAATTTTTCCGTCTTACCACCTACATTTTATTTTTCCTATCTCTATTCTTTCCACTGAGATCCATCGAGGTGTAGTACATTGGTCTCCTGACTGAGTGCTTGGAATTGTCCAATCCCCTACAAATCTAATTTAATCTAGCCTTTGCTTGAAAATATGCATGCGGACATCTTCAAACTGTGTTTCAATATTTCGTTTATTATTTTTACAACAGGGGAGGAATTTCTTGTTTTATTCACTACTCGCTAGCTGTTTACTGAATCGATAGCAGTTAAAGATTATATCGGGCGAAAATTTACTAAAAATTCATAAATGGTATTTTGGTACTTTTTAACTCAAAAGTGTACTAAAAATGTAAAAAATACCCATTTAAATGCATCATTTTGCATGGATCTGAGCGCTGCAATCATGCAAATCCTTCTTAGCTAGCATCCCCTTTGCAGAAATTTTTGAGAAAAATTCGTGATTACCTGAGTTCGATTTGACTAGGCTTAACTGTTGCTGAGCTGAGAAAGCTACTTGATAATTGGTATTCTACTCCCTCCAAAGGCATTACAGAGTTTAATTTGTAAGCCACAAAAAAAGAACAAATTACAAAATTTTTTCTTCCACAAATTAGCAAAATTAAAATGCAATCAATTTCAATAAAATTTCATTCCGATTTTCATGTAAATATCAACCAACTCTCTTCCTCACTTTTAACAACCAAAACGATTTTTTTTTTAATTTTTTATATTTTATTATTATTTTTTTTTTCATTTGATTAATAAAAATACTAAATTAAATGTGATTTATGACAGCGCGCAGTACTTTTTTTATCTTCAAATACTACACATCTATTTTTGTTATTGCAACGCACTTTATTAAACTTTTAATTGAATTGTCGGTTTGTGGTTGAAAATCTTAATTATCTGTGAATCTCCACTCACGAACTACGTGACTGTTTATGCGCAAATTTTAATTGTATTTCGATATTTTTACAGCACATCATAATTATTTTTGTTTTTGTTTTGTTTTTTTATTCACTGCGAAAGTGATAATTTTCAAACAAAGCACACACATGCACACATACATACGGACACACATCTCGCATAAGTATGATTTCCCCTCCGTCGTCACACAGTTGCTGTAATAAAAGTTTCAATTTGCAAATGAATTTATGCAAAATTTAATTAAAGTAGCAAATAATTTTTGCAGTTGCCCAGAGAAAAACTAACACATTTACAATAATCATAATTGGTTTGCCGCAGGGTTGCAAATGTTTTAACAGCAAATGTAATTTCGGTAATGTCCTGCCGGGCGAGCGGGCTAATTGATGGTTTGTCTAAACGGTTCTATATATCGTTTTTAGCAGAAGAAGAGTTCACTTGAAAAGTTTTCACATAAATCAAAGAAGATAGTAAATTGAAGCGAAAAGAGGGGTTGTGTGTAAAAAGAAAAATATTAAAGGAAATAGTAAAAATAGTTTCGCTCACAAAGTGCAAAGTTTGAAAGGTGCTAGTCTTCAGCTTTGAAATTCGGAAAAATATTAAAGGAAAAATTGAAAATAGTTTTGCCCACAAAGTTGAAAGTTTGAAAGGCGCTATTCTGCAGTTGTGATAAGTGCTTCGATTTGAAAGCAACTTGCGGAATTCCATCGGAAGAAATGATTTTTGTAAGCTGAGAATACACGTGCCACCAATCACATCTGCACTAATTCTGTGAAAATATGGGGTTTATATAAATCTATCAGGTATTTAAATTTCATAGTTTTTCGATTCGTTCTATTAGCGAGGCTGTCCTTATCAGCTGTGTATTTTTTAAAATAAAAATATCAGAAACATCTCAAAGGTGCCGTCACTTCTGCACGCATTTGAAGGCTATACGCCGTCGATAGTCCCAATTACTCCCACTGTGCTTGTAGGTGCTTCTGAAGTAAAGGAGACATCGGAAAAGTTGCAGTTTCATCAGTTTTGCCTTATTATGTGTATTATGTTACTAGGGATCGCAAACCCGTGATGCCGAATTTTTTAAGGTCAAAAAGTTCCGCGGTTAGTTAGATTAGGAATAACCTAAACATCATAAACCAAGCTTAGACATATGGTAGGTAAACAAACTGCTTCGACACATTAGTGATTTTGTTTTGGTATCATATACATTTGGTTTTGTGAATGTCTGATTTTGTGCCGAATAATCGTCATTTGTAGGAAGTGTTGATTTTCCTCTTTCATTCGAAAAAAACGGCGGCTGAAGCGCATCGAGACATCGAGAGCTACAAAATGTTTATGGAGATGCTGCTTTAAGTGAAACAACGTGCCGAGATTGGTTCCGTCGCTTCAAAGACGGTGATTTTAATGTTGACGACCGTCCGCGTGAAGGAAGGCCATAAACCTTCGAAGACTCTGAATTGGAGGCATTGCTCAATGAGGATCCGCGTCAAACGCAAGAAGAGCTTGCTTCAGTATTAAGAGTTACCCGCCAATCCATTTCCAAGCTATTTCATACTTTGGGAATGATTCAGAAACAAGGGACTTGGGTTCCTTATGAGTTAAAACCAAGTGATGTTGAACATCGTTTTTTCGCCTGTGAATAACTGCTCCAGCGGCAAAACAGTAAGGGTTTCTTCATCGCATCGTAACGGGTGATGAAAAATGTATTCATTAGAGCAATCCAAAGAAAAGAAAGTCATGGGGACTGCCCGGTCATGCTTCTACGTCGTCGCCTCGGCCGAATACTCACGCTGCGAAGGTGATGAAGGTTTTGCTATGTATTTGGTGGGAGCAAGTTGGTGTTATTTATTATGAACTGTTAAACCCAAGCGAAACCATCACTGGGCATCGGTATCGACTTCAATTGATGCGATTGAGCCGAGTACTGTGCGAAAAGCGGCCCCAATACGCGGAGAGGCATGAAAAAGTGATTCTACAGCATGACAACGCTCGGCCTCACGTTGCCAAACCCGTTAAAACCTACCTGCAAACAATGAAATGGGAAATCCTACCCCACCCGCCATATTTTCCAGATATTGCGCCGTCCGATTATCACCTGTTCCGATCGATGGCACATGGTCTAGCTGACCAGCAGTTCCATTCTTATGAAGACTTTGCATACCCCCACAAATAAACATCCAAAGATTTGATATCACACGATTTTTGTGGTCAATCCACTGATCCGAGACGGGAGATAAACTGCTCACCGAAAGAACGACGCACTAAATCCATTGTTTCATGGGCTATGTGGGAAGTAACGCCATGTTGCGGCTTGTTGGAATCGAATATTGGGGAGATCATGAGCTTCAATTTCCGGTTTGCGGTGATAGCCAAAGAATCAAATTTACTGGACTGGACTACTCCCTCATAACTTCTCTCTTTTATTAAATTTGAGTAGGAATTTTACTCTTTAACAAATCATTAGTTCTTTTTGTGCACAATTTCTAGCACCCCTGTGCAGTAAATACTTTTTTTGTCACATTTATTCAAAATAAATTTCTATTTAAGTTTCCTTAAAAATGTATGACTATTAGTAGTACAAAAAGCTTGGCGAAAAGTCTCGAAAAATTTCACCCCCACAACCCCAAATGTGGCAGACGGCAAGCGCTTAAGCAGGGCCCCTAAAGCATGTAGAACAATACATCTGGTCGTGACAATTTGAGAATTGAAATTCACTTTTCGTAACTTTTATTGCTTGTGTTGCATATTCCATTAGATTTCCCATTTTGGCATAACTTGTTGCGAAATAGCTGTTACCTGCCAAGCGTGGATTGCGTTATGGCGTTTATTGCGCTCCTTGCTCGTCGTTCCCTTTTTTGGTGCTTGGTGCGTTGCAGTCCAGCCATTGCACTATTTTTACTCCTTTATTGCTCCACATTAC
>JAYXIM010051303.1:0-43509 GCA_037575425.1 Anastrepha fraterculus
TTTTCTAAAAATCCTGCTAGTTGGTTCCAAGAGGGTAGGTCGTTGCTTGTCGAATTCTCCTCCCATTTGGCTTGAGTCACTTGTCTAACCTTTGCACTATCAACTGAATGAGGATGCTATCGGATATTTGTTCCTTTGAGCAGATTGATTGTAGAGCGCGCATGTGCGCGATTGCCTTGTCTGTCAATGCCCGCAACGTGTGTACGGGCGAATCCACCTTGTCCAACTCAAATATTCCCCTGATGTGTGCCTGAAAGATAAGACGTTTATTATCAAATCGTTTTTGTAAAAGCTCTAATGCAATTTTGTAGTTTGTGTCGTTTATCTCGAGTGATCCCACGGTGTCCAAAGCAGCACCACTAAGGCAAGACCGCAAATGTTGAAGCTTGTCCACTTGTGTCAGTTCACTGTCTTTGTCGATAACGGATGTGAACATTGCGTAAAAATTTGTCCACTCCGTGTAAGCCCCACTAAATTTGGGCAACGTTAGTAGTGGCACTCGCGAACGATTTGCGTTTACAATTATAGACTGTGTGTCCGCGGTGTTCATCCGAAAAGTTGAGCAATGTTGTGAAGTACTGCGCTTCCCGATCTCCCGTTGCAGAGTGGCTCTGAGATTGACTAGCGTGGTATCGAATTTGGCAGGTAGGTCACTGGTAATCGACTCGAAGTCCAGTTCCTCCAAACTTGTGTGGGTGACCGAAAAACTAGATTTCAGCTCCACCAATAATTCCAGTATTGCGTTGAGAGCATATTCATCCTTACTGTGCAGATTATCAGGATCCAAGTCGGTGGCTATACTTTCAAGGCGATTAAGTATAGCTTTCGATTTCATCTTCAGAAATGTCACTCGGCCCATAGGCGGACCCATAGTCGGCCCATTGGTTGGACCAACATCATACGTATCGTCTCTTGCTGGTGTACCAGTAGCCGGGCTGAATGGCATGGCGAACAAATAGGTTAACTATAACGCTGCGCGACACGTATAAAAAATAGGTGCGTTATACTCGACGACAATGTATACGGTAAAAATAAATGCACCGTATCTAACTGGCCGGAACAACTGTTTACCAAAATTTCGCCACCGGTTAATAAGTTTATTGCACTATTTTACAGGTCCTATTTACTGTCTTATGTACTCCGCACTAAGTACACAACAAAAACAATGCCCGAAACCGCAACGGGAAAATATGCAACTTTAAATTATTTAATTTAAATTATTAAATTAACGCGAAAAAACACGGCGATCACGTCGGGGTCACCAAATGTTGAGCTTCCAATATTTTTTGGTAGCTATATGTTGCGAAATAAAAACTAGGTTTTTTAATACGTTATAATTTTAATTTAATTGCGTGGCCGTGTTTATAACAAGTTCAACTGCTAATGATAATTTGCGAATATTTGCACGTATATATATATGGGCATATGTAACTGTATTAGGCAAGCGAAAGGATAAGTAATGTTATGTATACATATCTTATGCTAAGTAAAAGCCTGCGTATACCTTGTATTTTTGTATGTTGTGCATATGTACATAACTGCATTAGACAAGCGAAAGGAGAAGTAATGTTATGTATACATATCTTATGCTAAGTAAATGCCTGCGTATACCTTGTATTTTTGTATGTTGTGCATATGTACATAACTGCATTAGACAAGCGAAAGGAGAAGTGATGTTATGTATACCTTTGTTGCCTAAGTAAATGCCTGCGTATACTTTGTATTTTTGTATGCCGTTAAGCGAAAAGGAATATTGTAAGGAATGTATAAAAACTGAAAAATAATATAACATGACATTTTAAGGTGACCAGCTAACATAACATTTTAAGGTGACCAGCTTATATAAATTATAAATATTGGCTATAGTTAAGAAGTTAGTTTGTAGGTTGTGTAGCGGGATTAGCTGCTGCTCCGAACAGTCATTTTAACTATTTTTGCGTCGTCGTCAGAGATTTCTTGAATTTTAGATTTAGAATTTTTGTCGAGAAAAATTTGGAATATGGACGGCTCCGGCACATGAGGTGAGATGTTTGATGAATGAAAGTACTTTGTTCCTAGAAATATAAGCTTGAACTTGTGAATGAATTTATTTTTGTTGCGCCATAAAATATTTAAACTGAATTGAAGATGTTGAACTTTACTTATTGGTCTCTCAGCTGCAGTATAAAAAGAGACAAGCAAGAGCGCGTAAAAGTCAAAATAAAGATTTCCATCACTCAAAATCATTTTATTCAATAGAAATGTTATTTAAAAACAAAATTGGATGATTAATTTTGCGCCATTTTCTATACGAATATGTACTTCCATGTAATGAATTTGACTTTCATCCTGTAAAATAAATATATACTGTACCTTAGGTTCGTTTAAAATTATATATTAAAATAGCTTTAGTATCTAAGAATTCTAGCATAAACTTCTGTATTCTTGGCGACTACAATTTAGGTAACTTAGAATGGTCCTCGTAAGCCAATAGTAACTCATTTTCTTCAAACAAATATTAGTGGCTTTGCCGAATCATATTTATTTGAAAATGTCTCAGGTTTGGAACTGTGCAGATAAATAATCTAACAATTTCCTCTTTGCGATTCTGTATCTGGTCTTTATTAAAAAAATATTAATTTATTAAGTCAGCGCCGTGATCCTTTATCTATGCTCAATTTGCATCGAATTCCACTAATTTTAGAATTTGAGTTTGTTAATATTGTATACATAAAACCTATCTGTAGTTAACAAAAATACTAGTTTTTGCAATTTTTATTTTGAAATTTTTAAAAATAAGATTCAAACAATTTGTATGAAATCATTTTATACCATTTCATTTCATTTTATAGAATTCCTTGGTTCATTAAAGAGTCTAAAGAATTTAAAAAACAAATTCTATAAAAAGATCGGGTTTCCGCCACCGCAATGAATATAAGTTTTTGAGTAGAGACCTGCATCGTCAATACCAGGAAGTTCCTCATCTTCTTGCTGATTTCTTCACTTCTAACTTCGTTCCACCGTCTGACCCTCTTCAAGATTTTATCCGTTCTGCCAATTCTCCGATTAATTTTTGATCGCTTTCTTTATCGCTTGATGATGTATTGGACGGTATTCTGCACATTAGCTCGACTACGCAAACCTTTCATAAATTGTTCCGCCTTTGTTTATCCACTTAGTCTTAATACTTTTTAACGGATCATTGGAAATGGGCGTGTTTATTGATGCATTGAAAGTTACCTTTATGACCCTTTTTTCAAAAAATGTACATAATAAGAATGACATGCGAACTACAGGCCTATTCGTAAATTTTCAACTGTTTCTAAACTATTTGAATACTCAACAACCCGCATGGCTTTATGACTGGTAGGGTCACAATCACTAATCTTTCTGAGTTTTAGGTATATGTCAGCCTTTAATGATCATCTGCAAGTTGGTACTACCAATACCGACTTTCCTAAGGCATTTGACAAAGTTAGTCCCACACAGTTGGAGGCCCAACTAAGCTAGTCTGGGGTTTTATTAAATTTTTTTAACTTTGATAAAATCGTATATCTCCCGTGGTAAATGTGTAGCCGTTGTCGATGATATCTCCTCATATTACCGTCTGGGGTTCCCTAGCATAGTATTTTGCGCACCTTGCTCTTTTTTATATTTATTCATGGAATGTGAATGCTTTCAATATTCACATTATCTTTTATATACGGACGACTTAAAAATCTATTTTACCATTCGTAGTCCGTCCAATTCGATTCCAAGCTCATATTAATGAAGTTACTGTGTGGTGTCGAAAATATTGTCTACCACTTAATATATGTATGTAAGTAAATGTTTCCATGTATTTTTCTCAAAATTTCATTCCCTTTTCCTCACTTTCTATGCTCTTTGATTTATTTTCATCTAAGTCTAAATTTAAAATTTTACTTTAGAATTTTACATACTTAAAATACTTCTACTTATAAATTATTGAAAACTAATTTTAGTGCATTAATTCTCGTAGTTTAGGTACAGAAATAGTCTGTAAGTGAAGTTTTGTTACATAATATTTAAATAATATAATACGTCGTGGTAATAGCTGTTAACTCGTTTGAGTAAAATTTTACAGTAGAGCGAGAAAACAGCATTAATTAAAAACTGCAACCTACCTTCAGAATTTGAAAATTTTATTTTGCACCCCTCGTATAATCTATTCTTTGATCTTATAAAAATTCATTTCTTTCGCTTAAGTTTTAAATTATAAACGAAAAAGAAGTTAGAAGTTGATTCATAGACTTTTCTTTTGAGGTACCCCATACAATAAGGTCCATAGAGATAATATCGGACGGTCCTGGCCATCCAGGATATGTCACCAAAACGGCTTATCAGTATATTATGGAAGAAGTCACGCAGTGTTGCCATGGTATCGCTGGTCTTGCGTGGCGTTCCGCCATGTGTGTGTACTCATTATAAACAGAACATATTCGTTCCACTTGCGAAGATAAAATATACCGTCCACAGAAATCGCTTGCCCTCGATGATTTTTAAAAAACATAGTTGGACTATGTTGTGGCTATTGATGTTTTAGTAGTGGGTTCTGTCCTTTAGGTGACTAACAACGGCCATTTTGATACATATATCCAATTTCAGCAAATCAGCTGATTTTTTCAAATTCATTCTCATGGTGGTGTATCACGGTGTACAGAATACAGAAGGTGACGCCTTCCGAAACCGTTATTTTAGTTTTCGTGATTTCGGGAACTGGATGACGCCTGCGCTGCAGATAAATAAACAAAATGAAGAGCGGATACTTGTTTGTGAATATTCAGTGGGTGGATTGGTAATATTGTGATTTAAAGAGTTTTGATTTTTAAATTAACCAATGAATAAAAACGAAATGTCGCGTGTTGAACTGTGATAGGACGAATTATAACAATGCAAATTCTAGCTTTTTTTTTGCCGATGATGCCGTGGCAAGAAAATGTATGTTTGTTTATAATTTCTTGTCATTCGCAATTTCCATTGCTTACGGTTCCTCTTCACAAACAACTAATTTCTCTTTCTTTTGTTTGTCAGAAGTCGGAACTCACAAAAAATATTAATTTTGCCAAATCAGTTTTATTATGTTATGTAATACACAAAATATGTAGATTTATTTTTTTCTCAGTTCGACAAATTTCTTCTTATTTATTCTTTATTGTAAAAGTATAATTTTATGTGAATTCATGCATTTCTTTTTACAAATGTATGCTAATTTGACAGCTTCGCCAAGCCGGCTTATATATTGTGACCTGGAAGTGCGAACCGAAATATTTTTGTAGGTGCGCAGTCTTTGCATTTGTAGTGTATTCTTATGCTTTATCATTTGTCGAGACTATAGCGAATCAAAACCGTAAAGCACTGGTTTTTCCCTCCGAATGCAAATACGTCATGTGCGATATATGTATGTATGTACTTTATGATTCAAAATGCTTTTGGTGACATACAATGCATTTTCTGTCATTCTGTCATTAAAAGATATTGCTATTATTTTCATAATGATATGAATACAGTTAATGAAAAAAAGGAAATGACTTTTCAATGAAAAAAGCTTTACATTTTTGCAAAGAATTAAAGGTTGTCTGAAGCAGAACATTTGGACTTTAGGAAAGTAAATAAGAGAGCTGCCAAACTAATTTACTTATAGAATTTTTTTCTCTTGTTATAATGTTGTATTTATAATTTTCGTGTTCTTTGGTCAGCATTTTGTAGGGCTGCGTGTTCTTTTCTCAAATTGTTTCCAGGCATAAAACTGTAGTTCACTCCATTTGTGGAACAACAGCAAGGAGTACCCCCCTAATTGAAGGAGGAGCTAGGTTAAGCACCAAGTAAAACTTTTAAGCGCCTATTATATACATACATAATTGTGCATACATACATATGTATGTATATTAGATGCAAAGAACATGTATATAAAGCTTGTATACGTTCTTTGCTAGAAAAAGTTGATGCTTATTGGATTTTTTTAATACAATATGTTCCTTAATGATACATTTAAATATTTCACATTTCATTCCTATTTAAAATCTTTCAACTACTTTCATATTTTGTTACTTAAAATCTGAAAATATCATTAAAAAACAAGTATTCTAAATTAAATGGCAAAAATATACCAACTCACTTTATGCATTTTTATCACCACGGTTATATCATCTCACTTTCGTTTCATCCTATATAATTACAGTCAAATCAATTACCGCCAGTGTTCCAAATGTCAATTTCCACTGTATCACTAACGATGTAACTAACCACTTTTCTAGCCCAAGGTAATGAGAAGCGAGGACAATTTAACTGATTTCGTACTCTTACCGCAGCTACATTTTGTATGTGCGTACGTATGTATATTTTTAGTAGCATTTAAATCAACTAGCAGCCTACTACGCTATCTACTTCAACGATCTCCAGTAATGCGCAAGTGGTCCAATTCAATCGTATGCGTACATTCAAATCTCTAGTGCCTTTAATACCCTACCGTCATCTAAATAAACTGTTAAAACGGAGTTGTAGTTAATTTTTTCTAAACAGAATAAATTAATTAAATGAAAAGGGAAAAATAATGAGACGGTGTAATATGATAATATGTAATATGAAAGTATAAACTTAATTAATTTGGATTAAAAAAAACTATTATCTCCCGTTGGTGGTCGATCTCTAAACCAACTAAAAACCCTAAACCGTTACCGATCAATTGCAATACCAGACAGCTACCTCAGTTATGGCTACAATTTCAGCCTGAAATATGCTACAGTGATTAGGAAAACGAGCCGAAACGCTTACTTTTGACTTCTTACAGTAGACACCAAAACCAACTTTATTGTAAAGTTGAGCTATCAGTAAAGAACAGTTGGCAGTCAATAACGGTAACAATGGTGGAACCTCTAGGTACAGCTGGTATATTGCTAGTCGGATAGTGACAAAAGAATCAGTAAGGTTTTCCTTCTCTTCCTTTGAGAACTTTAAGTCCCCTGAATCCGGCGGAATATATCCAGCAATGCTTAAAAAAGGAGGAGACATGCTGATTGAGGTTCTGAAAAGGATCTTCCCAGCCTGTCTTGCACTTGGTTATATACCATCCCAATGGCGACGCGTAAGAGTAGTATTCATTCCGAAACCAGGAAAAGACGACTATTCCCTAGCAAAAAGTTTTAGACCTATCAATTTGACATCGTTCGTGTTGAAAAGTCTAGAACGAGTGGTGGAGAAACATATGCGAGTGGGGGTATTGCCGAGAAGTCCACTTAGTAGAAATCAAAACGCTTGCCAGAGTGGAAAATCATGTAAATCAGCCTTACATGATCTTGTTAGCAAGATTGAAGCCGGGCTGGAAGCTGACGAATACACAATGGGCGTGTTCGTGGACATTGAGGGGCTTTTGATAATGCCACTTTCGGCTCAATATGTTCTTTTGTCGAACGACACGGAGTTAATCAAACCATTGTAAAATGGATATATGCCATGCCCTCTGAGAGACTGTTAACCGCTGGTGAGAACAATGACGAACTAATACCGTCAGGGCCAAGCGAGGATGTCCCCAAGGGGGTGTTCTTTCTCCGCTGCTGTGTTGCTTGGTCGTAGACTCTCTACTAGCGGAAATGCAGGAACTCGGTTTTTATGTCCAAGCATATGCGGACGATGTCTGTGCGCTAACATCGGATAAATCCCTAAGGAGGCTTTGTACGAAAGTGCAGAGGATTCTGGACAAAATCGATGACTGGTGCATGAGACAAGGTCTTTCCGAAAATCCGAACAAAACAACCATAGTCTTGTTTACGAGAAAACGGCAATTGGATGGACTCAGTCTTCCAACACTGAAAGGTGTGACACTTGGTCTTTCCGATGAAGTTAAATACCTAGTAGTAATCTTGGATAAGAAACTGACTTGGGAGACACATGTTTCACTGAAGGTGAACTATACAAGCTGCAAAGAAGTGTATGTTTATGCATCACGGGTGCCACGAGTACAACCTCTGGTGAGGCCCTAAATGCTATGCTTGATTTGCTCCCCCTGGATCTGAAGATACAACAGGAAGCAATAAAAGCAATGTGTAGACCACCAAATCTTCTGGTGCTCCTTCGCTCGACCTTTTCAAATTTCAAGTATAACGTGTTATACACGTATCCAATTACAATCCGAGTTTTTTGAGGAAGAATAAAATCGGGTTGCGAGACGACTCTAATCCTTGAAGCTAGCTGAAACTTTGTAATTATAGTAAAACTTATTGGTTATGTATTTACAAAAGAAATTATATAATTTCAGATATATGCAATATTCCAGGCTAAAAAAAGAAGCGTTTAAATATTTTTTGGATGCTCTAGCCATTTCATAACCACACTCAAGACAAAAATTTCCTATTTCGCCACTTAGTGATCCTTAGAGATTTCTTGCGGAGTGCGGATATCAAAATAGTCTTGGTAAAGATTTTAAAGTTGGTCTTTTACAATCATTTCATCCTTTCTGAAATTTAAGCCAGTCCTATACCCAGGACATTTCACGGTACCAAGTACTAATTAAGAGAATTTGTTGTCATATAAAATCAAGTCTCAATAGCAAAAAGTAGACCGCTTTAGTTCTTGTCGACATTGGAAAGGATTTTGACTCCGTTCGGCTCAATGGGCTAGTAATTAAACTCATGAATTTAAAATTTCCTATCCAACTTATAAAGATTGTCCAAAGATTAAAAAAAATCGTTATTTCTGCGTCTATATGATATAAATAATGAATTTCCAGACCTGACAGAAGTTCCAGCTGGTGTCCCTCAAGGAACAGTTGTCATATTCATTGGTCTGACGTCCCTAAGTTCGACAACTGTCGAATGATATCGATATTTTTTATTCGCACAAGATCAAGATATAGTGAGTAAGTGCAAAGTCGAAAATTATTTTAACACATGGAAAATATTAAGTTTTGTTAGCTGATAAAACGAAGTCCAGTCAATAGGCATGTTATGTGTAAAGTGATCAAACACCGCTAAATACTCGGTTAACTTAAAAATTACGCTTAACTTAAAAAAAATTCTGTTAGGTGACAGAAACTGTTAGAAAAAACTGTGTTTTTTTGTATTATTTGATGTTCATGCATGGAGATACGAGCCTACGCCCTCCCGTATGGTACTCACGCACCAGTCCATTCGGCTACAACGGACGCTTAACTTACTCTGAGATTGCTCCCCAAGGCGGTTACACGATGAAAACAAAGTAGAAATGTTCTCTTCACGAATCATAGAACTTACTTATAAGTTTGACTTTAAATATTATTAATAATAATATTGATAAAATTAATATTAGATCTCTTTCAACATGCTTAAGCCACCAAAAATCATAATGCCTGTATTGTAGATGTACATTAATTTTGTTTTTCTCTTGAAGGTGTTATAGTAATTTTTCTCCCTTAATTTATGTACAATGCTTCTGATCGCATTACCAAATCTTAAGTGTAAAGTACATTTTAGAATTAAGGTAGCATAAATACATCATATTCTCGAGTTACCGTGCAAACAGAGAGTCGCTTAGTCAGTCCAAATTAAATTTTGCAAGGGTATATGAGGTTCGTTCCGAATCGAATTTTGGACTTCTCTCCTTGTTTTTTCTATATATTTTTTCTAAATACTTGCTAATAGTGCTCTTGTAGTAATTGAGAATTCTTTCTTGTTTAATTCCAGGAAAAACTCGTACGAAGGACAAATATAGAGTGGTATATACCGATTTTCAGCGATTAGAGCTCGAAAAGGAATACTGCACTTCTCGCTACATAACTATACGACGCAAAACCGAGTTGGCGCAAATTCTTTCATTGTCTGAGAGACAAGTGAAGATTTGGTTCCAAAATCGAAGAGCCAAAGAAAGAAAGCAAAATAAAAAAAATTCTGACACAACATCTTTGGCAAGCACGGTTCCCCACTGCGAACACCCAAATTCAATCGGTACAAAGCCTAAGATAGAGCCTGGTCTTCATCTTCAGCATACGTTGCATTCAATGACGACTATAAGTATGCCAACAATGGGATTGCATCACATGAGTCATCACCACCCATTTGCAATGGCGGCCCCTCCATCACATCAGCTACATACACAACGTGCTCAGATGTCTACAGCTGTAGCGAGCGTTAGTTCAATGGCACTGTGACAATATTATAATTACCTTTTACAATAGCAATTTTATTATAACCACAAATTATATATTAACAATTAACTGTAAAGGAGGTACTGATTTATACCCCCAGGACACTTATTTATATAAATATAATTGATAATATTTCACTTAAAAATTCTTATTCAGCTGATAAATGGTGCTAGTAACCAAACCGAAAAATTTAAAGAGCAGGTAGAAAATATACTGACTGATTCGGCGAGTGTGAAAAGCCTGCGTGAGCAAACCGCTATCGAATGTAGAGATCTGGAAGAAACGACGTCATACAAGCAGTGAAGCGAAAATTCCCAGAAATTCCTGGATTAACAGATAGCACAGTTAACTCAATGCGGGTACTTCGAGATAACACGCAAGTAGCGACTCTAGTACTGCCCACCAAGCATGCGAGGAAATTGCTACAAGTAGCCAAACTACGGGAAAAGGCACCGTTAACGCGATGTTATCGGTGTCTGGAATTCGATAATGTTGTGAAATCATGCCAAAACACAGATAGAGGTAAAATGTGCTTAAGATTAGGAACTGAAGGACATTTTGCGAAAACATGCACTGCAAATCCAAGCTGCTCTGTGTGTAAAATCAAGGGGTTTAGCGAAACAGAGCACAAATTTTGGATATATAAGAAAGCGATTAACAATAGAACTAGGAATGATTAAGTGTCTGCAATTAAACCTTAATCACTGTGAAGCTGCTCAAGATCTCCTCAACCAAACGCTAAATGAGGATATGAGGATTGATATCGCCCTTTTGAGCGAACCGTACCGCATCAAATCAGATAGCAATCGGCGGGCATCTGATGCAAATGG
Source organism: Anastrepha fraterculus (assembly GCA_037575425.1). NCBI lineage: Eukaryota > Metazoa > Arthropoda > Insecta > Diptera > Tephritidae > Anastrepha > Anastrepha fraterculus. The sequence continues at coordinate 10,945 of JAYXIM010051303.1, forward strand.
CAACGCAGCCATAATGAACTGCGGCAACTACTCCTTTGAGATTCAGCCCCAGAAATATAACGGATCGTAATCGCCAAAATAAAGGGCATTTTTTTTTAGCTGCTATATTTCCCCAAACTGCAGCATGAATGACTTTGAGCAAACGTTGATGCATTGACCGGAGCCATCAGAGGGAAAGCACCGATAGTAGTTGCAGGCGATTTTAATGCATGGGCTACTGAATGGGGCTGCTCGGTAACAACACAAAGGGGAGCAGCACTACTGGAGGCCTTTGGTAGTCTAGACCTAGTGCTACTAAATCGGAGCAATAAGAGTACCTTCGACAATGGCTGAGGTAAATCTACCATAGACCTGACCTTTGCTAGTCCAACAATAGCTAGAACAGCACGATGGGATGTGTCTGAGAAGTATACACATAGTGACCATAAGATGATCCTGTCCTACACAACGCTTTCAAATGCGAAAACACGTCGAAAGAGTACAAAAACGAAGTTGGAAAACCAGCAACTTAGACGAAGAAATGCTCTTGTACAATATTCTTGAGAAAATAGAGGAAGCTAGAGGCACAGCAAACCAGTAAGCCAACTGTATAATATGCCAACTATCAGTTGCGTGCGATGCTGCAATGCTTCGCAAACGCCAAGAAGTACTGGCCTGCAAAAGAATTAAATTGCAAAAAGCACCGGGCATTGATGGAATCCCTAACGCCGTGCTGAAAAAAGCACTGCAAGTGAGACCAGAAGTTTTTCGAAACATGTACACAACATGCAGTAAAAGCGGAGTCTTTCCTATGAAATGGAAACAACAGTGACTAGTCTTACTGCCGAAGCCTGGAAAACCTCCAGAAGATCCTTCATCATACAGGCCGCTCTGTATGCTGGACACCACTGGCAAAGTGCTAGAAGCAATAATCTGTAACCAACTAGAGCAGTACTCAGAAGGACATACAAGTCTGTCAGCTTGCCAATACGGTTTCAGAAGGCACCGCAGTGCAGTAGATGGAAAATATTGCGCAGTCGTGACTCTGGACGTCAAAGACGCGTTCAATACGGCCAAATAGGACCAAATACTGATAGCACTTCGGAGTATGAATGTGCCGAATTATCTGATAAAGCTAATTGCTTCATACTTTGATAACAGAACCCTATGGGATGATACAGACGTAGGCCCCAAAAGCTATAAGGTAACTGGAGGAGTTCCTCAAGACTCTGTACTAGGCCCGCCACTGTGGAGTATCATGTTGGAGTGCTACGCGTTGAACAGCACGAACAAGGCTGTTGGGTACGCAGATGACCTATCTGTGGTAGTTGTAGAGAAAACGCTAAAAGAGGTTTCACGAAGGGTAGAGGACGCCATCAATAAAATGAAGCAATGGCTACAATCGTCTGGGCTAAGACTAGCAGACCATAAGACCGATTCTCATAAGTTCTAGGCGAAAAGTTGAAAACATTCAAATAAACACTATAAATTTTATATCATCTGCAAATTATTTCTTTTTATTCCATCAGATCAAAACTAAAATGCAAGGTCAGTATGTTTCGACACATGAAAAGCGGGTTAAATCATTTAAATATTGAGCATCTAATAGGCGTAAACCTGGTAAACTTACAAACTCGTAAAATGAGAAGTCATTAACACATATTGCGGGACACAAACACACCACAAATCATAACAATCGCTTGAAATTTCAACAGATCGATGCGTGTGGCGTGATTTGCAATAGATAGAAATTTGCCAAAAATTAATGTTTTATTTGTTCATGTTTACTCTCCATAAAATTTTGGAGGGTTCAGGAATTATAAACAACATAATAAAATTAAGTTGTATTCAACCATGCCTGCAACTTGTACTAAATTATTTGTCAGGTATATGTACCTGCAGAACCGCGTCTAACGAAACGAAAACGAACGGTTCCCAAGTAGCAGCGGAGCTACAGAAGTGGGAATAATTTGTCAGTAGTGATCCGGCCGACTCAAATATTGAAACCTAATAGAAGTCCGAACAGAGCTTGTGTATATGAAGCCGAAGTTCGGTCGTCTATCTGTGAAAAAACCTAGATTGTGTTAATGACATACAAAACAAAAAAATCAAAGCAGCGTTCACTTATGTTACTGTGTTGCCGTCCGAGCAATCATTGATTAGACGAGTGTGTGAATACTTAAATAAGCGGGCAGAATTCTGCAGCCGAGTTCCCTGGCAGCCGAAATAACTCTCCAAATTTTGCTTCAGATGGCCAAACCGGGTAATCTATCCTTGTTATAATAGACGTAGGGGCACGGTGAAGATCGTAAAGACTTATTCTTTCTACATTCTTCCGACTTCTTACCCCAATTTAACAGTTTGTTTGTTGACTAATATTCAAAGCGTAAAAATCAAAAAGAAATTTTAAATTGTAGAAAATTTAAGTAAGTATATACATACATATGTATGCCTGCAGTATGTACGTATGTGTAGAAAACACATGTTAATAAACAATTTTCATACAATTTTAGAACAGGATACATGTGCCGTCGAGGTAGCCTACATGATAGGCTCGGGAAAAAGTTGTAGCGTTTCTAGCCCCAAATGGAACAGTGGAATGGAAATGGAATTATTTAAAAATTTAATGTTGTTGGTCACAAATAACAAACTAACATAAATTCTGGCAAATATTATGATAGGCTCAATAACCAAACGAAAATTACTCCGATGTGGCGAAGCGTTCAACTGCCACATAGTATAAAACTCAAAAGGATGTCACAATGAAAGCATTGCCGCATACGAACATATCTGTTACTTTGTTGTGTGTTGCGAATTTTGTTGTTGTGTCGGACTTGCCATACCTCAAAAGAAAAGAGCTGACCAACTTATATTCTGTAATACGAGCGTCTGGAATGTGACATTTTCTTTAAAAATAAATATATATATAAGTGACGCTTACGGCTTTTTTGGGTATTTGGGCCAGTTTCTCCTCCTGCTTCTGACGTTTGAAGGGACCACGGTTTTGCGGCGACTGTAATTTTTTATGAGGAGTTTTTTTATGGCAGCAATACACTCCGAGGTTTGTCTTCGAATGCCGAGAAGCGACCGCTATTAGAAAAAACTAATTGTATCGTTATGGTGTTTCATGAACGGAGATTCGGTCCTACAGACTTCCGCATGATAGTTACGTACAAACCCATTTGGCTACGGCGACCTGAACAAATACAGTCAAATCAATCGGCTTTGAGTCAAAATCGGTGCCGCAATGGACGCAACGGACTCATTCTGGCGTGCTTTTAAATTTCCAAATTTCGGGGCCAATTCATATAAGGGGTGTCACTAGAGCAGCTAGAGATATGTCAAAATGAATGACAGGTATTGTAACCCAACTCTGGTATCTTAAAAATAAAGAAAGAAATCAATACAAATTCTTACGAAATGGTTGCACTAGAGGTGTTCAAACTAGGATGTTCCCGCAAAACTGAAGCAGTGTAGCGCACATATATGTATAGCCTTCGCAATCCCGATATGGGACGATACCCATATGTATAATACTTACTTCCATATTGGCAATAAGCTTTTTTCGCAATATGTAAAAATTCTGAGCTCATAGCAAGAAAGTCTAGTAGCAAAACAGTCTAGTAGCAAAACAGTCGAGTAGTAATACTATTCTTTTATGTATTGTGTATGTGTATATTTATAAACGAAATTTGGAACAACTGTCAAATGAACAACTGTAAAGAGTACAGAAATTTAGCCGAGGAATCGACTCCATAAATTACGAACATAATGAAGAAGACAGTTTCGTAAATTGTAGAGAGAGAGCTACCTGCTATAGTTCATAAACATGATAAAAAGAATAACGAGATGGCGCCTATCGTGGTCCCGGTTATTTGCTCTCAGCGTATTTGACAACAAGTTACGTGATTTTAGCACCAGTATGGCCAGATTACCATTTTCGTAACTTGATTTAGCATTTTTTCTTTTGTTATTTAGTCTCGGAGTTTTAGTTCTTTCTTCATGACATTTTTTGGCTTATTCTATTTAAAATGTAATGTTTATAATTTTGTAAAATATACATTTTTTAATAATTAGTAAAATAATTCACTCAGTTTTATTTAGCTTTACTTTTTTTTTACATCTGGTGGCATTGCCCGCTGCTATTGATGCTAGAAGACTGCTTCTGTAATGCAACTCAGTGATTTTTATTGCGTTTGGTGCCATAAATATTGCCGAAATTAACCCATTCTCCGTTGTCATTTCAGCTTCATTTGGGTGAGAAGGAGCGTTGTCGATTAGGAGCAGAGCTTTAATTGGTAAGGCTTTCTCCTTTAAAAGCGATGTAACCTTAAAAAACAACCAGTTCACCTTAAAAATCTGAACAAATGACTCATGAAACCATTGCTTAATAATAGCCGACATCATCCAGGCGGATTTTGAGCTCTTATAATCGGTGGGACACTGAAAGTTTATAGAGCAGAGTGGATTTTTCGCCTTTCCAATTAGAAAAAGCTTAAGCTTGTGGGATCCAGTGGCGTTTGAACAGCATAAAAACGTGATTTGCTGATTCTCGGACTTTACCCCTGGGGCTCTCTTCTCCAAACTTATATAACCGATCGTTGGACAACTCCAATTGGGTAATTTTAGCTTTGAGTTTTTCTTTAAATGGATCTACTAGCTGAGGTTGCGAAAACAGTTTTTCGCCTGATATTTTAAGAAGATGAATACCGTACCTCTTCTTGAATCCTTGGAGCCATACATCACTATCGAATAAAGTTTGCTTGATTTTCTTGAAATGAAAATTTTCTTGGCACTTACTGGCCAGTTTTTTTCTCGTATTCGGATAAACCAACGATAAAGAGCTCTCCCCATTTTGGGCAACTCTGAAGAATGCAGTGTTTTTCTATTTCCAGGTCCACAATACGTGATGTTTACGCATTTTAAAATCACTTGCTTTTTCGCTTTAATGTTACAAATTGTTGATTTAGCAACATTATATTTCTGTGCTAAAATTGTCACAGATGAGCTTTTTTTTAAAAAGCCGAGAATTTTAGCCTTTTGTTTTAATGTTAAGCACACGGGTTTTTAGAACTCATTTTCACCAGAAAACATAAGACGAAATACTCTTTGCAAAACCAAAACCGCGACTGAAATATTTTAATCCTTACATGCAATTACGAATAAAATGCCTATTTTATAATTAGGGGATTCCCCAATTTCAGATTTACTTCAGATCAATGAGAGCAAATCAGAATGGCGTCGTAGAAGAAGAAAAAATTAATTAGGCAAGCAAATGGATGTGGAGCGAAAGAACTTATCGCTAAAAGATTCGAGTGGCTACAGTTAGCTGAAGTAAGAAGAAAAGTGAAAGACGGGCACACATGGCGTATGAGTGTAAAGTTATAATTAGAGATTATATTCGTGCAAATTACAAAAACGCAAATTCTACTTTTGTATCATTTATTAAGTCCACTCTTTGTTGCTGCTAATTTGAGTTCAACTTATTACTGAACTTAATTTTCCTTACTTAACCTAACCCCAGCCCATCATGATCGTCCTAACGTATGGCGCAGAAGCTTGGACGATGACAACCTCCGATGAAGCGACGCTTGGAGTGTTTGAGAGAAAGATTCTGCGTAAGATTTTTGGACCTTTGCTCGTTAGCAACGGTGAATATCGAAGGCGATGGAACGATGAGCTGTATGAGCTTTACGACGACGTAGACATAGCGCAGCGAATAAAGACCCAGCGGCTACGTTGGCTGGGTCATGTCGTCCGAATGGATACAAACGCTCCGGCTTTGAAAGTATTCGATGCGGTACCAACTGGTGGTAGCAGAGGAAGAGGGCGGCCTCCTCTGCGTTGGAAAGATCAGGTGGAGAAGGACTTGGCTTCACTTGGTGTGTCCAACTGACGCAGATTAGCACGAAAAAGAAACGACTGGCACGCTTTGTTAAACTCGGCCAAAATCGCGTAAGCGGTTATATCGTGCCACTTAAGAAGAAGACTTTCCATTTCGCCATGAGATAACATATTTTACAACGTAAATAGCACAATTTCGATTTTTTTTGGCGTTGGCATTGAGTCTACTTCTCTACAATAAAGAGAGCGTTTTGTAAGAGCTCGCTTAGAGCAGTGAAAGGCTTTCCAGATGCCCGTAATTCAATATCGTCAGCATGCACGATGAAATTACAGCTTACGTTTTGTAAATTTAAGATCAGAGTATTTACAGTGAGATTCGAGAGTAGGGGGAGACGACCCGCGCCCTGAGGGGTGCCATTGCTGTTTGCAGGCAATCTCGTGTAGAGCTGTCCATGGAGCTACCTTTAAAGTGCTAACACTGCAATTCACCTATTGTGCAATCCCACTGTAATTCAGTGTGAAAGGTAACATCTAGTCTTTGATATTGGTTGGAAGGACTTAATTATCCATTTAACTGTTTTATGGCTTCTGATGTTTCCGGAAGTAATCTAGTTCGTCAAGTTGAAAGTGTTTGCGCCAGGGCCCTCTGCGCTCCAGAGAAAGTAGACGTTCATTAAGACATCTAGCATTTTGTTATTTAAATAAGTCCAGTCGAATTTTTCGATAATATTTTCCGAAATCGATTCATAACATTTTGAATGTTTTTACAGAGTATTTTCTGGATATTCTTTCTGCCCTCCGGACGGAATTTTTCAAGACTTTGAGGGCATTTTTATAGGTTGCAAAGATTCCATTCATTTTCTTATATTAATCCGGGTTCCACCAAACTTTAAGACTTGATGTTTTAAAGGCAGAATTAAATATTTTAGATCAATTTTAGACGAAGAATCAAATTATCTACAGAAACAGGATTTGTTCCAAAAGAATTTGCTTCATCAGTTGTTAACGAGAAGCTGCGCGTATCGAGAGAGACATGTTTGTTGAATGATGGTGACAGTGACACTTTGTATTTTATCGCGACAGTCCTCCTTCTATTTCTGTTACATGAAAGAGTGCGAGCTCACAAAGAGAGTTCAAAAGAAATGTAGAAATCGTCAAAAAGGGAAGGCTCCCTGGAATTATGCCAATCTCTGATACTATCTTGGGCAGCACTTAAGACCAGCTAAATTAATAGTTAGCAGTGTTTGTTAAGCCCCATAATGTATGGTGGAAATTGAAGCCGACCCGATAACAATGGAGATGCTCCTGTCATTAGCTTCTTCTAATCCGTAAGTCCTATTTGTTACAGGTTCACGATAATTATCACTGACAGCTGCTCCTTTGTTATCTCGTTAAAGGCTTTGGAGGCCTTTGGCTGAGACTGGATGGGTTGGGGTGGGCCAAAGTCTCTTGGATCTACTCTGGGTGTTACCCAGAGACTTTTGTCTCTTAGAGGCCAGTTCCTCTGACTGGCTTAGATTTGCTGGAGGAGATGGTTTTTTCGCCATATCGAGCACTGGAACTTTTTCGTGACTTTTATTTGACGATCTAGTCATCGAACTCAGAGAAATTATTGTGAAAGATGTTGGATGCTTGGATTTAGCGTAAGGAATATTCGTAACAATTGGTAATAATTGGCATAACTTAAAGGATCTTCAACAGGTATAGACATGGGAGTGATTATGGCTGCATTAAATCAAATGTCATCGCACATGGAATCTAAAATGTTGGAAATGTCTCGCAAATATCATCGCAGTCATCGGAAATGTTATCGCGGTCTTTGCATACAAAATCGCAAATATCACAGATCTCAGCACAGATGTCACAAATGTCAGCGGAGTTGTCATCGAAGATAGATGCGCAGCTGGAGAAACAGGATACAGAGAATACTCACATAACGTCGCAACTGGAAACGGCTGAGGCTAAAGTAGAGGCAGTGAAGGCTCGCCTCAGTAAACTACAACTAAACTGTCCGAATATTTTCACCAGTGCTTGCAGGAATACGCGACAGAGATTGAGTGACATTTGGCAACACAGACTTCGTTGAAAAGATGAGGTGTCAAGCAATCATAAGAGGTATACGATATCCGGACACGAAACGGGCAGCATACTTAAGACCGAAGGAGACGTTTGCTGAAACATTGTCTTTTGCACTGACATAGAAAACAGCTGCTCTCTTGAACAAGCCAGTGCACAAAGTACATCGGGTTGAAGTTGAAAAACTTACCTCATTGGAAGAAACCATGAGTAAAGTAATAAGAGAGTATATTCCTCAATTCACAGGGCCAAGAAGCTTGAAAATAAAGAAAAAAATGCGGAAAAATTTGCACATTGTACGCAGGTGCAGAATACCACGTAGCAAACCTAATAGTGCGCACACTGACCAAAGCATCGTAGTCCCTGACCGCTGCCCGTAGAGAACACAAAATTAAGCAAAACTTATCCCGTAGAGAACAACTGCGATACATATTTACACAATTGATCGGTTTGTGTTTGGTTGTTTGTAGACAACGTTGCCATTGATATTTTTGCTTACGTACTTTTACACACATCAGTTACAATTTTTCATTGTTTAGTAAACCAAAGCCAAAAACCAACAAATGCAAATAGTTCTTTTATCTATAAATAACATTATTCAACCTTGTTTTTAAGTTATTTTAATAAATTTAAATTTTTCTAAGTTTATTTTGTAAATGGTTTCGAAATGTACTGTTTGGAAACACTGTGTGTTAGCTTCATCGTAACAGCTGATACGAACCTGCGATTACGTCGGTCAGTGTGCGAACTATAAAACGAGCTCTGGCGGAAGGAAGCAAAAAACGCTGGAAAAACCCATCTTGAGCATAGTGAGCGAACTCAGAGGAATTATTGCGATAGATTGATTTAATTTTAGCGTAAAGAAAGTCGCAACAGTATTAATATTTCGTTAGAAAATAAAAACACTTATTGTAAGGCTTGCCCAAATTTAGTATACGTACCAACCTCATTTAGACACGACATAAATAATATTGAAATCGGGCAAAAATCGTGCTCACCTTTTATATGTCAAGACTTTTTTTGTCCCACCGTGTGATTTTACGAGGCATAATTTTGATTCCAAAAATTAACACGTAGCCGAAGTTAATATAAAAAAAAATGTGCGCGGGTACATAAAATTTGGTTCGAATCGAATTTAGCACTTCATTACTTATAATAACTGATCTGAAACAAGAGTGGCCACTGTAACCTTAAATTAGAAAATTGTTTTTTAACTCTACAAACAAAGAGAGGAAACAGGAAATTACACTCTCAAAAGGCGTAACGAAGAAAAACTAAGTGCACGAAAAACTAGCAGAAATTAGCGAAGAAACAGTTTCAGTGCTATTTATGGGATAGGAAATAAAACAATTCAATATGCGCTGCGTAAATAAGAGTAATATCTATATCAGCACACGGCATCTCTTTTGCCACTTGTGCCGAAAGGTATTCTATATTCAAAGAAAATAATGTTGATAATTTAGTTTGCTTAAATTCATTATGTCCATTATGGCTGTAAATCTGAAAACACATAATTTTGCCTTTGAGGTACATAGATAAATGTCCAGTCAAACTTTGACGTGTGATTGAAAGTTCATGTGGTATTCAACAATTTGGCCTTCATTGTAATCAAGTCGTTCAGTCGCCTACATAACGGTTTCACTACCACATGCTTTATTTAATGTTTCCAAATGTACCAGCGATAACCGGCGCGCGTATGGTGAAAATATTTCTAAAACTGTGTTATTAGCAGACCGTTATTCGGCTTTTAGCGCATTTGATAGAATCAGCTGATGGGCTGACGTTACTTGAGGTGTGTTCACAAAAAAACTAAGATTGTGTTGGTGATATACGAAAGAAATCAACCAATGACACTTCGCGCCGTCTGAACAACGACTGCTTAGACGAGTGAAAATGATTGTGGAAATTTCGGCTGGCGATAAGAATGTGTTAGTGATATACGAATATACGCTCATGTTGACTCGTTGCTATTGAATAACTATTGATTGGACGAGTGTGCGAATATATTATATGTGCTGAATTCGGCTGCCGACTCCCCAAGTAACGTCGCAGCCAAAGTTCCTCTTACAATTTTCTTTTTCACAATAGCTAAATAGGAAACCTGGTAATCTTTAAATATATATAATATATATATGTAGATACACTAGTACCTCGATTCTTGCACATACTCGGTACTTGCACACCTCGATTCTTGCAACATAAAAAATTTTTCCATTACGTACTCAGTACTTGCGACATCCAAAAAATTTGAACTCGATACTTGCGACATTGCCTTGTTGCTTTTGGTAACGGTTCCTTAGATTCAATAAAATTCGGGGAAGTCCCGATTTATTTCGGAAATGAATTGCTGTGATTGGCTAATTCTCTTACGCACGTGTATTTTGGGACATTTGAATCAGTTTTAACGGACGTTTCATTGAGTGCGGTCTCACAATGGCAGGGAAAAAATTTACGTTGCTTACAATAAAGCAAAAAGCTGAAATTTTAAGGAAGCTAAGTGAAGGATTTTCCATCGATGCCTTAGCCAAAAGTGTTCACGTGCACAGGTCAACAAGCATTAAGAATAAGAAGAACACCATAAGGAAGTTCCTGGCGCATGCTGAATCTGGTCCTGGGAAGAGAAAAACGTTTAAACCTGCAGAGCTTCCTAAAATGGAAAGAGCATTGATGAAATAGTTTGCAAATCAACGAGCCAAGAATTTACCAATCACTTCTGATATGCTTAAAAAAAGGCCAAGTTTCTCCATGCCAAAATTCAGAAAAAATCGGGGGGGTTGGATTACAAAATTTAAAAAAAGATATGGAATACGAAGACTCAAAATATGTGGAGAAAACCTTTCGAATAAGACTCATTCAGTTAATCCATTTTTACAAAAACTGAACACAAAAAATGCTGATTTAAGTTTGACCAAGGACCAGATATACAATGCCGATGAATCCGTTCTCTTTTGGAAGCTTTTGCCTGATAGAACTCTTGTGCGGCAAAAAAAAAATTCCGCTCCAGGACATAAAATCAGTAAGGAAAGAATAACTTTTCTGGCTTCCAAAAATGCATCTGGAAATCACAGAGTAAAACTTATGGTTATTGGGAAATCATTAAACCCACGATAACTTAACAATTTTACGGATATTCCAGTTGTCTACAAAGGAAATAAAAGAAAGTGCTTGGACGACCTTGGCTTTGTTTGAGGAATGGTTTCACAAAACATTTGTTCCAGAGGTACATCTGGTCATCTTTGCTTGTAAAAAATTTCGTTTATTAATTTAAATTTCCTAAAATTGCAGGTAAAAGGGTTCCTTCGTGCCGAGAATCTTCCCGAAAAGGCTCTATTGCTTATTGATAATGCTCCATGCCATCCCAAGGACGGCGAGTTAATGAGTAGTGATGGTCAAATATCTGAATAGACGAATCTCTGCGAAACATTAACTTAAAACACGCAATATACTTTTTAGCTAATGAATGGAATGCTGTTAATGTGACCTCTATTCAGTCATCATTTCAAAAACTGTTTGAGGTAACATCCGAATGGGATAGTGAAGATGTCATCCCTCTTTCAGAGTTACGCTTACAGCTTGTTGAAGATACATCCAATATTCAAGCAATTTCAAATTTGCTTCAAGAAATAGAACCATTGCAGCAAATATCCGATTCTGAAATTGAGCAATGGATTGCTGAACCTTTTTTGGAGTCTTTTGAAGAAAATGAAGATCCCTGTATCAATTGTGACCTTACTGATGGTGAAGAAACAAACAACGTGGTAGTAAATACGAAGAAAGTTACACAGGAGTAGACTATATCAGCATACAATATTTGCTTAGAATGGGCTGATCAAATTAATTCCTCTTTAGACGATATTATGACGCTCCAGAGACTTAGAAGCAGTGTAGTACTGAACAACCGAGCTTGCACAAAACAAACAAAAATTTCACATTTTTTTAGTTCACCATAAAGTATGTGAGTCTTTCTATATTTATGTATATGAACGAATTAAACTTAAGCGTATTGAATTAAAATACATATTAAAAATAATAAACTTATTTTCCAACCAAATTCTTTCATAAAATTGCCTTTAATTTCATACAAAAAAAAAAAATACTCGCTACTTGCGACATCCTCAATTCTTGCACCAAGCTCTGTTTTCATTATGTGCAAGAATCGAGGTACTACTGTATATATAATTGGCGCGTACACCCTTTTTAGGTGTTTGGCCGAGCTCCTCCTCCTATTTGTGGTGTACGTATTGATGTTGTTCCACAAATGGAGGGACCTACAGTTTCAAGCAGACTCCGAAAGGCAGATATTTTATGAGGAGCTTTTTTTATAGCAGAAATACACTCGGAGGTTTGCCATTGCCTGCCGAGGGGCAACCACTATTAGAAAAATGTTTTTCTTAATTTTGGTGTTTCACCGAGATTCGAACCAACGTTCTCTCTGTGAATTCCGAATGGTAATCACGCACCAACCCATTCGGCTACGGCGGCCGCCGTAATGGTAATCTTTGGGTATACAATATTTTTGGTTTTTTCATTAGGTTTCTAGATATGTATCTAAATTTTTGTTGTTTTGGCGTTGTATATTTGATCATGTGAATAATACGAATTTTCCAAATTCAAATCAACAATAGTTAATGATTGTCCTTACGCTTTATTGTTGATTATAAAAACAAGACGCAAGGGGAACTGGGGCTGCGTGAATCAGTAAGTCATCTCCCTTGACTTAATCGGTAATGACTTTTGCCTCCACCAAATTCGGTTCATAATTTTTTGATTATCATTGGGTTCCGTTGCACAGTTTTTGTGTGGCTGACATCATCATTCTTGGGAACTACATCGTACGTTCGCGAAGAAAATCAGGATTTTGGTAGTTGGTTATTATATTAGAATACTTTGTTCATGACAGCTTAGATTTTCGATGCATTTTACAAAGGTTCACGGAAATGAGATATCATTTTGTGTGCAATCAATTTCAGGTTTATCGATTCCGATGTCCAAAAGTTGTTTTGAAAATGTTTGGGCGCGTAATTTTCAGCACTAGTAAGGGAAGCTCCTCTAGTTTTCCAGCTTCCTTCGGTAGCTTCTCTAAAAGGAGCCTGTTCCAGGCCTAAACGGCAGCTAATGTAAAGCAGGAGGGTCCCCTCCATTCGGCGTCACTGGAATTCTGAAACGCTTTGGTGGTCAGAGTACTTTTCAATTATTTGAGAAGCGTTATCGGACACTTGGGTTTGCTTGGTGGTACAAAGCGACAGCGACAGGAAGACAACGCTCTTCCTGTGACGGTGGCCTCTTAATCCCCGTTTTCGCCACCCCCGATTTCAATTGCTCACAAGAATAGGAAGCTTCCCACGTTAAAATACCCAAAAATCGGGAAGAACTATCTAACACATATTGATTAGCGACGTCGCTAAACTGGCAGGCTGTATTATGCTTAGTGTTGTCAACAACGGCTGTCTCCCCTCCGAATTTGGAGATGGAAAAAATCATCCTCTATTGTAACTCGAAACTCCCTCGGGGAGCCTGTAATCCCTAGAGGGCACGTCCCCAGGTGGTGGATAGGGGAACACCTCCCAGATAGGAGAGCGAATATCTCCCGCGAACCACACAGGTCGAAGTCGTAAACTTCGTTAAAAAAACTCGTGCCTATTGGGTGGCTTTGGCAGCCGGCGGACTAAGTAAGGCTGTCTTCGAACGGAGCCTCCCTGATATCAGGCCGCCTCAGATTGTAACGGTGGCCTTGAGATTGAATGGGGCGCTGCCATGGTCGACAGTATATTTCCCCTGTATCCTCTTTGGTCACCGCGCAGGGCGACATGCGCAGCTCCCTTGGCAGAACAGGTGACCGTACAAACCAGATTTAATGTTTAAACCAAAAAATTAAAATTCGGATGACAGAAAAAATTCCATGAAACAAACGGACAAAATGACTGGAAAACATACGGACGCATTGACAGCACGGACTGATATACAAATGAACACGCGAACAAAACCGCAGGATAAACAAACAGATAGACATAAAAAAGGGACAGACGCACTTAACAAACAGTCGGACAAATGGACAAGACGTACGAAGAAGGACGAACTGAGGATGACTGGGTCACCCAAAGAGGATGAGCTCTTGGCATCCAGTCAAGAAATAGTTGAGGGCAAAGCTGTGGGTAACAGTACGCCAATCAACCAACAACATCCGCTAAAGCCATGGGGCAAAGGCGTGGCAACAAAGGTCCCTCGAGGTATAAACTCTACCAGAGGTCTCTCGATATCCTTGGTAGGATTCGAAAAAACGAGACCAAAGGTAAAGTTCATCCCAAAGATGAGACCGACAAGGCAAGATGTCAAAAGATGTTTGACGAATACTTGGCATTCCAAGCCGCCAATAAGACAGATGCCCAAAAACGAAACCGCTCGCACGGTAAAACTGGGAAAGTAATGAAGAAACACAAGATCTCAGATCAGTTTGCAGTTGCCTCCAAACCTACCAAGCGATTTAGTGAAGTGGACGGGATCATCTTAAAATGGCATTAGTAGATGAAAGCTCCAACCGCGGAAAACCAGTGCTTAACAAGTGGTCAGAGATAGAGGCACTGTTGTCTCAAATAGTCGTTGACCATGTCATAATGAACCGAGAGGGTCAAACACCAGGTTTCGACTCGGCGGAGGTAGTCCACGGTTACCGTGTTATTAAATGCGATGACCAATTCTCACTACATTTTCTGACAAATGTGATTGGTAAAATCCAGAACAGCTGGGAAGTCTTGAAACTCAAGCTAATTCTGGCTAGCGAGATTCCACGAAGGCCAAGGGCTCGCATCTGCGTACCAAACGAGGAGTTTGAAGTCAATCAACTAATCCCTTACCTGCAGGCTCACTATCGCTCGGTACCGATTACCGACTGGTCGATCATCAAAGCGGAGGCTCCGCAAAAGCACAGCATATCTTTCTTCCTTCTAATTACTGAAGAGAGTCTGGGATCACTGGAAAAAGTCGGTACGACATTCGGAAGGCCCAGCTGAAGATATTCCGTTCTGCGAACCCGGAAGAGGAGCAGAATGAGGTCGATGGTGCCAACGAGCTGCTGACTGGCATGCAGCTATATGACACCGAGTCTGAAAAAGAAAACCAATAAACATGGGTTTAAAGGTTGCCCAAATTAATCTGCAGCACTCACAGACTGCAACGGACAACCTAACCGTTCTCCTGGCGGAGGAGGACGTGGGCATCGCATTAATTCAGGAACCCTGGGTGCAGAGCACCGAGGCGACGGGGTTTTTTGGGAAAAAACCTGTAAGCATGTGCAGGAAAACTCAAGCAAAACCCGGCTTCTCGAATGCGATGCCAATGCGAGGCATGTCTTATGGGGAAGATCCGAAACAAACGACCGAAGTGAGTCTCTTTATGATTTCATAGTAAATACTAACTTGTCGGTATGTAACAGCGGTAGCACTCCCACTTTCACCTTTCTCAGTACGGAGTACTTCAGGGGATGGGAGGAGGTGATCGGTGCTACTCTATTGTCTTAGGGCCCCCAAGAAAGAGAGCTGGAGGGAATTTTGTTCGTCAATCGAATCCACCAGGGATTCTGCTAGGCTCAGCCGTGTCCTATCCAAAGATCATTCAATGGCTTCTTGGGTCAAGAAACCTGATGGTACTTGGACTGCCAGGACAGAAGAATCGTTAGAACTTCTGCTGAACACGCGTCCACGATAGTGGGAGGGGAAATATCAGGCGGAGTCAATATAATCCACAGCATCTTGCAAAAGAAATAATTACAAAGGAGAAAGTTGCATGGTCAATTAAATCTTTTTTACCTTTTACAATTCCGGGACCAGATGGGATCACTCCAAAGATGTTACAGGAAACCTTGGACTGTATCCTACCATGGCTAGAGGCAATTTTCAAAGCGTGTTTAAATTTAGGGCATATTCCAGATAGTTGAAAACTAGTCAAGGTCGCTTTCAGTTCAGAAATAGGTAGGAGCGGACATGAATCGGCGAAGGACTATAGGCCAATCAGTCTTTCGTCTTTCCTGTTGTCTTTGGAGAGCTCTGTTATATCAACTGCACGACACGCATATCTTAAAGGCAAATCTCGGAGACAGAGCTTCACGAGGTAATCCGATAAATAAAGGGTTCTCTAGAGTACAAACATTATACCATGGCGGCATTCTTGGATATAGAAGTCGCCTTTAACAACGTTAGTACAGATGCGATCCATCGGGCGTTGATAGACTTAGGAGTGGACAATTTCATCAGTAATTGGGGGGAGTATTATCCCCACTTCTCTGGTTATGAGTTATTAGCAAAATCTTAGCAAAACTTAATAAATGTGGGGTAAAAGCGGTGGCGTACGCTGATGATGTGGTGCTAATGGCGTCAGGACTGTGTCCTAATACGATCAGTGGGATCATGCAAAGGGCGTTAGGCGAGCTTAACTCTTGGGCCACAGGATGTGGCCCGCGTAAAGCAGAACTTGTGCTTTTCACCACCAGATAGAAGGTACTAACTTTTACCCTACCAAATATTTACGGACAAACTCTCTCACTTTCACCCAGCCCAAAGTACTTAGGGGTAATTCTGGACTCCAAACTTAGCTGGAAATTAGACGGGTAAAGAAAGCAGAATATGCTTTATATGCCTTTAAACGTATACTTGGAAGAAGATGGGCTCTTCAACCTAAGCATACATTATAGCTGTATAAGGCGGTTATACAACCTATTTTATCGTATGGTTCGGTAGTTTGATGGAAAGCTCTAGAGTGAAGAAGTGAAGTGGAAGAATAACCACTTTAACCAACCAGCCAACTCAAAACGTCTCATGCACTACTGGAGTGCAGTTAAAGTAGAAAAGTCTGAGGAACCTTTTCGAAAAGCGTTGTTTCTGCAAAATTCATAGTATCTCGGGCATCTTTCTTCGATATTGTAGTCCTAAAGGTTACCCAATCGATGCTTAAAGGGATTTCTCTATAGCTCCGTATGTGCTGGTTGGTAGAGGGAGCTCCTGCTTGCATGGAAAATGAGTCCGTCTTGTCGAATGTTGACTAACGATGCACCTTTGATACTAGGGTCCATCTCCAACATCGGGTAGCTATTCTGGAGGAATGGGTCAATGAGGACGTCGAACTGGCGGGCTGGAGAGGATTAATGAAGATGATTATTCTGCAGAAAAATCTTCAGCATTTTAAAACGACGTAGGTATATTTTATCTTCAGCAGAGTAGAGCCGATTTAGTCCTGATCAATAAACTGTGCAGGCAAACCAAAACAAGAGTGGAGGGATGTAGCATTTAGAGACAGGGCCAGGGCATCTTTCACAGATGATTCGAAATCGGTCGCAAAATTTGATGGAGGAGCATTTTGGGAAAATCTCCACATCGAGCACAAATTCAGGCTCATACTCATATTCATTCGAGTTCCTAGTCTCTGGGACAGAACGGGGCCTTCGAGGTGGTTTCCTTGCGAACTGAAAGTATTGAGGTTTTCCTGAGGAGCTACGGTCTGCTCTTTGAAAGTTGAGATACTTGACAACCCAGTTAGTGCTAGGCTACTACACAACCGTGCAAGTCGCCAGATGCTTCTGCAGATCATTTTAATTCACCGGTAGTATGAAGCGGGTAACACAACCGTAAACAGTCACCGTTTGGTCTTCTTCTCCATTACCGTCAAAAATGACTCCCTCCCTCCTATCCTTTCTTTCCTGCCTTCTTCCCTTTTATTCTCACAATGGCAGGAGTACAACAACGAATGAAATTTTGTGTTTCCGTCCAAATAGTCCTCGTATGAACATCTATATACCCTAACCTATCTTATTCGTTTTGTGTTTTTAATATATAGAAACAAAACTCCATTTACCAGATATCAAAACAATTTTTTCAATAATTTTCTTTAAAAGCGTTATCGCTCAACGTAAATGGTCACTGGCAACCCGTATACTTCTTAAGCCATGCGCACCTAAGTTCCCGCTGTTTGTCCCGCCAGGAGTTTGTCGAATCGATTCTAACATAACCTAAACGTAATAACCCAAGCTTAGACATATGGTAAACAAACTGCTTCAACACATTACTGATTTTGTTTATGGAGATGCTGTTTTAAGTAAAACAACTTGCCGAGATTGGTTCCATTGCTTCAAAGACGGTGATTTTAATGTGGACAACCGTCCGCGTGAAGGAAGGCCAAAAACCTTCGAAGACGCTGAATTGGAGGCATTGCTCAATGAGGATCCGTGTCAAACGCAAGAAGAGCTTGCTTAAGTATTAGGAGCTACCCGCCAATCCATTTCCAATCGATTGCACGCTTTGGGAATGATTCAGAAACAGGGGACTTGGGTTCCCGGAGAGTTAAAACCAAGGGATGTTGAACGTCGATTTTTCGCTTGGAAACAACTGCTCCAGCGGCAAAAAAGGAAGGGTTTTCTTGGAGTGGATTCATTACAGCAATCCAAAAAAAGAAAGTCATGGGGACCACGCGGTCATGCTTCTAAGTCGTCGCCTCGGCCGAATATTCATGCTGCGAAGGTTTTGCTATGTATTTGGTGGAAGGAAATTGGTGTTATTTATTATGAACTGTTAAAACCAAGCGAAACCATCACTGGGGATCGGTATCGACTTCAATTGATGCGATTTAGTCGAGCGAGATGCGGCCGCAATACGTGGAGAGGCATGAAAAAGTGATTCTACAGCTTGACAACAATCGGCCTCACGTTATCAAATCCGTTAAAACTTATCTGGAAACACTTAAATAGGAAATCCTACCCCACCCGCCATATTCTCCAGATATTGCGCCGTCCGATTATCACATGTTCCGATCAGGGCTGTAGAGAGCATATCCGGGCCCCAGGGGAAAATTGCACTGCGGGCCCTTTCCAATTATGTCTAATTCATATAATTCGAATTACTCTTGAGTCCGGGCCTCTCTGAGAACTCCGGGCCCGGGATATATATAATCTTCAAAAATGTATTTTGCGGACTAATATTTATTGTAAGCATAGATTAAATTAATTTTCTAGGCCATTCGGTAAGAAATTTGTCAGTTACAAATTTGGGTTACTGTTAAAATTTTTCAGGGAGAGTTCTAAATTTTTAAAAGAATTTAGTGTAAAGAAACCTACTTTTAAAATTAGCATGGGAATCCACATACTACAATAATGGGGCATACACATAAAGCATACGATGTACAGAGTGCAGAGATGTGACCAACATCAGACCATTAACCGAGTCTCAGCGATTTGTTTACGAAAAAACTGAGACTGTGGTCCCTATATCCATCGAAGTTTGTAAATAGACGACTCCGAACATATTAGCGTAATTTTCGAAGAATACCACCGGCGACCAATCGTGAGGACGTAGTAACGATAAAGCAACAACCCTTCGACATTTACAGTATTATACATGAACAGATTTCCAGCAGACAAGTTACAACGAAGCATTTACCTACCTTTTCAGGACTGACTGATTCATCACGAATTACGAGTAATCTACCGATCGATGTGGCTTCAGTGATCAAGAAAATCTTATCAGGCTGCAAAAGTGTCTAAAGGGGCCAGCTCTCGAAGCAGTGCCAGCAATAGTCGGACTGGCAATCAAGGCGCTGAGAATGCTTTACGATAGAATCGACATTATTCATCAAACAATGCAGATAAAATTGAGACAAGAGCCAACAGTTAGGACGATGAATTGGAAACGCTCATAGCATTTTCACTTTCAGTGCAAAACTGTCACGCTACAATTCAGACGGTTGGCCGGCCCGATTATTTAAACTGTGCTGCTTAATTGAACAAATTGACGAACGAAATTCCTCAGAGCGAAAAAAACTCCAAGTTTGTAAGTTTTGACATCGCATCGACACAACTGGGCGCTCCAAACTACTTGTTACGAAGTTTACGTAATATTGTTCGTTTAGGTCTACCTGTTCAAACATTGGACAGTACTACAATTGAGAAGCCCGTCCATCTCAAAGGTATACCTATTCCAACATGTAAAGGTTCTAGAACTCGGATTCTTATTGGAATCGACTACGCGAAAATCTGTGTACCAATTGAAGTTACGGAGAATAGCACCTCCAATCTGATTGTTGCTAGATGCCGACTGGGATGGACCGTTTATGGTCGAGACACATCTGAACACGCAGTGACGCCCCGCAAGCTTCACATCTGCAGCTGTGATCCTACGAGCATTTTGCTATCGGTGTCTATGCGCCAGATAAACCGTTTCGCTCAGAGGCTGATAAACGTTCTTTACAATTGGTGGGAAATTAAATTATTTTGTCAACAGAGAAGAGATGTGAAACGAGATTGCTATGGAAAAAAGATGTCGTCAATTTAAACGACTCACTTCCTATGGCGCGCCGCCGACTAATAAGATCCCGAAAGATGAAGCGGGATCCTCAACTCCACCACTTTATCGCCGACAAAAGTGTCGACTACAAGGAAAGGGGTCACATACGCAAATTGGAGTCACGCGAAATATCGATAGGTTGCAGATCATGGTACCTTACCATATTCGCGTTTCTGCACATCAAAAAGAACAAAGCTAGATTGGTAAGGCACGGTGCAGTCAATGTCGGAGATACAGCGATTACTAATAAGCTATATTCGTTGATAGGTAATCTACTTCACGTGTTCCCCTTCTCCAGCGAACTACGTATAAACCAGAATGCTCAACGTTTTTCCGAAATTTATGCCGAAGCTGTACAAGCCATTACACTGTGCGACAATTTTGGGGTCATCAAAATCAAACCGCACCGGACCGTTTTTTTCTGAAAATATACCTATTCAATAGCAAACCCCTCGCTGGGTTTTTAAAATTTAGCTCGATTTTTTTTTTTTTATTGCGTTTTGAAGTTTTCTATTTTCATGAGATTTTGGAGTTTTACCTGTACGCTAAATTTGACTTATAAATCGACCTTTGCTTGATTTAATCGATTTATTTTGTCATAGCTTGATGCAGAAATGTCGTACATGTACAAATAAACTTATTTTGAGAACAACCTATATCTCAATACGCAATTTTGAATACCAAAATTTCGAAAAATTGTATGTTTTTACCATTTTTTACTGTAATTATGAAAATAATTTTATACGTAACCACCCGTTATACACATTTTCAGATTTTTCTATTTTTGCTAGTATTTTTTCCAGATACGGTTTTCCAATGAATATTGGATGTAGCAAAATGCGATCGTGAGTAGTGATAAGCAAGATTGGTCTCACAAGACTTTTGCCTGTTAAGTACATAGAAAAGTGGCTAGCACACATTCCAAAATGAAAAGTATTAAGAAGGTTGTAGTCTGTCTTATCAGGAAATGTTTGTTTTAGAAATTCCAAAATTTGTTCCCAACGCTTTTACCTGTTCTAACTAAGATCGCAGCAGTCTTGCGAGATCAGGTTCGTGCATAACAACTCCTAAAACACATTTGACGCGCTAAATATTTTCCATAGGTTTAAGGTTTTAGTACGTAAAAATTCTTTATTTTAATAAAAAAAAAAATTATAAGAATTCAAGTCTATATTCTTTTTACTTAATCTATTTAATATTTTTACCTACAGAGTTTTTAGATATTTAAAAAAAAATTTAAAGCAGGGTATAAAAAAATTATTTTTATGAAGAAAAATCTTGTTAAAAATTTATTTTTTTAGAAAATAACAAACTTAAAGTTCAGTTTTATGTTTTTATCTTATAAATGACTTTTTTAGTACATTTTGCAACATTTTTGCTAGAAGAAATAGTGAGAAATTTTAATTATTTTCATAATTACAGTAAAAAATGGTAAAAACATACAATTTTTCGAAATTTTGGTATTCGAAATTGCGTATTGAGAAATAGGTTCTTCTCAAAATAAGTTTATTTGTACATGTACAAAATTTCTGCATCAAGCTATGACAAAATAAATCGATTAAATCAAACAAAGGTCGATTTATAAGTGTCAAATTTAGCGTACAGGTAAAACTCCAAAATCTCATGAAAATAGAAAACTTCAAAACGCAATAAAAAAAAAAATCGAGCTAACTTTTAAAAACCCAGCGAGGGTTTTGCTATTGAATAGGTATATTTGCAGAAAAAAAAAGGTCCGGTGCGGTTTGATTTTTGATGTCGCACTGTGTTATAAATAACACTTTCGTCGATGATTAGCTTCAGAGTGGCTTCAGAAGAGTTATCGCGTTTGGTCACTGCTGTTCGCTGGATCCATAACGGAAGAGGAATTGAGATGCGGAACTGGGTCTCCAATTCCTAGCAAACGTTGGCTGCACTCACTGCTGACAACACGATATTATCCAGATGTTTTGAGGAGCCTGAAACTACTATCGAAAAGATGTTAGGAATGTGAAGAAGTTTCCAAATGAAGTTTTTGATGAACTCACTTTTACGACGAAGCGACAAGTTACTCCCGAAAAATCACATGGTAACGCGTTTGATAATTGATTTTTATTATAGAAAATTTCTCCACCCTCATTATGAGATTATCGTCAATGAAATACGCCAGCGATACTGCGTAAGTGTTTGGCGGACGATGGTAAGAGAGGGAGCTAAAAGATGCCAAATGTGTCGCAATCGTAAAGCTAAGCCGCAACCATCGCAAATTGGAAATCTGCCTTTAGAACGACTGACACCATTTACAAGACTATTCACACTTACAGCTGTTGAGTGGTGGCGTCAAAAAAGCTGGGTTGTGCTGTTTACGTGCCTGACGAGTCGTGCTGTTCACATTGAGATCACGGCAAGCGCATTGTGTCAGACAACGGCACAAACTTTCGTGGCCCAAGCCGAGCGCTTGTCAGCGAGGTAGAAAAGGTGACATCCGATGCCCTAGAGAGGATACAACCCCAAATCGAATGGTGCTTCATTTTGCCTTCGGCTTCTTAAACCGCTGGGGCATGGGAGCGAATGATACGGTCAACAAAATCCATTTTAATGGACATTATGCACGAAGCAATACTACGTGAAAAAGTTCTAAGGGTTACTCTGGCTGACATTGAAAATTGTCTCAATTCAAGACGTCTGATATATGTGTCCTTGGAGACTACTGACGAAGATGCGTTACGACAATTCACTTTCTGCTAGGAAACTCAATCGGAATTAGCGAATCAGGCTGTTATGAGGACAGTTCTCCATCGATGCTTTCGAATTTCAATGCAACTAACTAATCAATTCTGGAAGCCTTGGATCTAGGATCGTATCTGCCGTGCCTTGCCAGACAATCTAAGTGGTTCCACCCGCCGATTCGTCCGATTGAAGTAAACGACGTCGTGGTCATCGTTGACGACAATACGAAAAGGAATAGTTGGCCTGAAGAAATATTTGTAGATCTCCACCGGTTGCAATGACAACCAATCGCATTTTCTCATTCTTCCAACATTCGCAAATTGCAAGTTTCACAGCTAAAGTTATTTCTCTCTCATTATTTTTCTGGCTGTTCAATTTTCCCTAGTTGGAGGCCCTAATTTCTTCAGTTTCAAACCATCCAGAATGTTTAAATTATTTTTAAATAGCAAGGGTTATGGTCAATGAACATTTTCCGGTGTTTTCGCATCCAATGATTGAATGGAAAACAATGGAAATGCTTGCGCGCAGAGGATGGAAAAAACCTTTTGTAAATCTTTTGCTGGACTTCTCCTGCGTACGATTATATATACAATTTTTTTTATATTAAACGGTAGCTTCTCTTTTCTTCTAAGCTTTCACTGAAGGCGTTTGGCTGTTAGATGCTAAAATTTTTGGATAAATATGTATGTATGTATTTCAAAAACATTTTGTCAGCTGTAGTGTGTGTGAAGTTTTTCCTGTTTTAGCCTTGTTATTACTGTTGAGCCATTCGGAAAATGCTGTTTAAAATATCTCATCAGGAACTGATTCCCCTACTTTGCGAAATTCTTCGTAAGGATCTATAAATGAGTGTAGTTATACACAGAAAATATAGTATAATATCTATACAAGCAAATTTAGCTCGAACTGAAATGAAATATCACATATATACATATTCAGGTAAACTGAAAAAGTTGTATGAATATGAAAATAAATGTTCCATATCCGTATCACATTTTCACTACTCGATAGTAAACCCTACAAGGTAGCTTTTGCTAGTTTTATGCATATGGCCCAATATCTATACACCAGTAGTTTTTGTATGTATGCACATATGTACACTTGTGAGTCTGATATCACCTTCTCCAGTGATCTTTTTTCACACCGAGTTCATTTTTGTTTGGAAAGCTAATCAGTTAGCATCAGTTGATACGATTATTTACGTAATTACGTCGTTGGTAAGTCTATTTTATTGCGAGATATTCTACAATTATATTGTATGTATAATTGCATTTATGGAGGAAATATCGAGTGCGATTTTGGTTGAAGAAGCTGTAAGTTCATGTTTTGAATTTGATAGCAACATTAACATACTTACTTTCGCAATTAAAAAAAACATTGCTCACAGGCACACTCTGGGCACACAACATTTTGCGCATATTTATTTTTTTCTACTCTAACCGGCGCACCTCAAGTGTATACATATTTTTGACAAAACTTCAAATTAACATCAGTTTTCCTAACAATAGCGCTCCCACCGCGAAATACAGCCTTCGCAAAGTGGTAAATGTTCCTGTACGAAACAGTCCCAGCAAAAACCTACGTTTTTTCCAAAAGATAGGGATATGTCTAGTGCTCTTTTAGAGATACTCTGCGATATTGTAACGGCAACAACTTCTTCACTGGACAAACTTATCTGCTCATTTGCATTTCTGGTCTCACAGATCTCACCAACTAGTCCTTGCTCCAGATAAGCTCACATATTCGACCAAACGCTCACAGACTTCAATTTTCAAAATTTCACGCTCCAAGCGCAATTTCTCCTTTCTCTCCTGCAGACTAGTCTACTTGGCATGTAGACCAAAACTGTTACACCATTGCTTTTCTCTGCTTCCAAACCTTACTTCCTTCCGTTCTTGGCTACACTTGAACTCTATCAAGAAGAAACCTGCTTGTAGATCGATGGGTATAAAATGCATAAAGCATATAATGATCTAGAGTTTAATATTGCTTCAATATCGACCATTAACAAAGCCAACGGCTCTTGTACCAGCGTTCGCTGACCCACAACTTGCACCAAATTAAATATCATTGACTCTACAGTGGATTTCAAAAATTACACTCTAATATGGGGCTGCTGGAATCATGATGTGCAATTCAGTGAATCTTTCAGGTTCAGATCTTATAGGGCATCATGCTCCCTCCAA
Organism: Anastrepha fraterculus; assembly: GCA_037575425.1. NCBI lineage: Eukaryota > Metazoa > Arthropoda > Insecta > Diptera > Tephritidae > Anastrepha > Anastrepha fraterculus. The sequence goes on from JAYXIM010051303.1 coordinate 36,056, forward strand.
TAATCATGTGCTCTCTTAACCACCTTACTCGCGCCAACAAATGCCATCGCGTTATCACTGACATCAATTGCGTCTTCCTATAAATCTTTTATAGCACGCAATAAATTACTGAGTCGTTAAAACTAGCACCATGGCAAAATGCGTCCCTCTCGTTTTTAGGGACACAAAAATCTAAACCCAATTTTATTCTTCGACATATACTCATACTCATGATGACGACCCCTGCAAACGAAATAAGGATAATGATTTGAGGGCATACACCTGGAATGCCCGGTCCGTTAATGGAGAAGGTGCCTCTGCCCGGCTGGTTGATGTCCTCGTGAGAGTAAAGGCTGACATCACTGCCATTCAAGAAATGCGATGGACGGAGATAGGTAAGAAAAACATAGGACCTTCCGACGTCTACTACAGCTGCCATGTAAAGGAGCGAAAATTCGGGGTCGGATTTGTTGTGGGAGAGAGACTTCGTCACCAAGTACTGTCGTTCACTCCGGTGGACGAGCGTCTCGCAATAATCCGCATCAAAGAGTTTTTTTAACATCTCGCTAATTTGAGCCCACGCCCCGACGGAAGAGAAGGACGATGCGACCAAAGATTCCTTCTATGAGCGCTTGGAACGGAACGTTCCTATGAACGCTGCCCCCGCCACGACATAAAAATCGTGCCTGCCGACTTCAACGCCAGTGTGGGCAAGGAGGGAGTTTTTGGTCCCACAGTCCAGATTCCAGCATAAAAATATACACCAAGCTACCTGGCTGTCTCCTGATCGGATAACGCGAAACCATATCGATCATGTTGTGATAGATGGAAGACACGCTTCTAGTGTATTAGATGTACGTACGATCCGAGGACCCAACATCGACTCGGATCATTACCTTGTTGCAGCCAAACTGCGCACATGCCTCTGTGCAGCAAAAAACATACATCTACCTACGCAAAGAATGTTCGACATCGAAAAGCTGCAGTCACAACAGGCAGCCAAAAGATTCGCCACTCGACTCTCACTCTTGCTCTCGGAGAGCACTGCCCAACAAACCGGCATGCGCGAGCAATGGAGCAACATTTCTCGTTCCCTACGTACCGCCGCCGAAGAAGAAATCGGATTCCGGCGAGCCCGAAAAAACAATTGGTACGACGAGGAATGTCATGCTGCCGCAGAAAAAAAGGATGCTGCATATAGAGCCACGCTGCGATCGGGCGCAACGCGAGCCATGTGGGATCGCTACAGAGAGCTGAAAAAGGAAGAGAGACGTATTATCCGAGAGAAGAAACGAGAGGCCGAAATACGTGAGTGCGAAGAGCTTGAGATGCTGGCCAACAGGAACAACGCCCGAAAATTCTACCAGAAAGTTCGGCGGCTTACAGAAGGTTTTAAAACCGGGGCGTTTTCCTTTAAGAACAAAGACGGCGATCTGGTGACTGACATCCACAGCATACTTAAATTATGGAGGGAACACTTCTCGAACCTGTTAAATAGTGACAGCTGCGCATGTCACAGAGAATGTGAAGATCCCGATACCCCAATCGTCGACGACGGAATTGACGTTCGGCTACCCGACCATGACGAGGTGAGAATAGCGATAACGCGGCTTAAGAACAACAAAGTCGCGGGCGCCGACGGACTGCCGGCTGAGCTATTGAAACATGGCTGCGAGGAGCTGGTAAGGTGCATGCATCAACTTCTATGCAAAATATGGTCGGATGAAAGCATGCCTGCCGATTGGCATTTAAGTATACTCTGCCCAATCCGTAAGAAGGGCGATCCTGCAATCTGTGCCAATTACCCCGGGATTAGTCTTCTAAATATCGCCTATAAGGTTCTAGCGAGCGTATTGTGTGAAAGGCTGAAGCCTACCGTCACCAACTGATTGGACTTCATCAATGTGGCTTTAGACCTGGAAAGTCTACCATCGACCAAATATTTGCAATACGCCAAATCTTGGAAAATACCCACGAAACGAGAATCGACATACACCATCTTTTCGTCGATTTCAAAGCTGCATTCGACAGTACGAAAAGGAGTCATCTGTATGCCGCGATGTCTGAATTTGGTATCCCCCACAATCGCTCAGGCACAATATTTTATAAGAGCGTACAATTGTTGGCGTATGCCCCGTTAGTCGGCGCACTCGCGTAGCCGGACGTCACTGTTGATGTTATAATTTCGAGATTGTAAAGGACTTCGTTTATTAAGGAACCAGCATTACCACCGATAACAATGTCAGCCTGGAAATCCAACGTAGAATCTCTCTTGCCAACAAGTGCTACTTTGGACTAAGTAGGCAACTGAGCAGCAAAGTCCTCTCTCGACGAACAAAACTAACACTCTACAAGACTCTCATCATGCCCGTCCTAACGTATGGCGCAGAAGCTTGGACAATGACAACATCCGATGAAGCGACGCTTGGAGTGTTCGAGAGAAAGATTCTGCGTAAGATTTTTGGACCTTTGCACATTGGCAACGGCGATTATCGCAGACGATGGAACGAAGAGCTGTATATGCTTTACGACGACATAGACATAGCGCAGCGAATAAAGATCCAGCGGCTACGTTGGCTGCGTCATGTCGCCCGAATGGATACAAACGCTCCGGCTTTGAAAGTATTCGATGCGGTACCAGCTGGTGGTAGCAGAGGAAGAGGAAGGCCTCCTCTGCGTTGGAAAGATCAGGTGGAAAAGGACTTGGCTTCACTTGGTGTGTCCAATTGGCGCCGGTTAGCACTAGAAAGAAACGACTGGCGCGCTCTGTTAAACTCGGCCAAAATCGCGTAAGCGGTTATCGCGCCAATTAGAAGAAGAAGAGAATTAAGCTCAAACACTGTAAAATAACTTATGGTTGTGTCTTTGATAAATAATAATACTACCTTTACAACATTTTTTTAAGCGTGTTGCGTTATCGTAGCGAATGCGACAAAATGTATGCGAGGCATATGCTTCGTTGTCGTTGTATTCAAATGGCGAACCTGTACACTTGTAGTAGTGTGTTTTTGTTTCTCAGTGTTAGTATTTTGTTTTTGAATAGTCGGCTTCAAATATTCTACAAGCTCGTTAAAAGCATTTTTAGACATTCTGTAAAATGTCTGAAATTTATAATCATTATAATCATTTGTGTAAGCAAAAGTCTGAAACTTGTATTCGTCCTCTTGTAACTCCCTTGTGGCAATGAATAACCTTCCCATTGAATTATTCCTAATGTACGCATGCACACAGTACCTCCTCTTTCTTTTATTTTTCCTACGATGGAAAAGACAATACAATAAAATAAATTTATCTTCCCCGCTCGACGTATTGACAACTCGTACTTGCACGATAGCTAGTTGCAGTGTGTGCAGACAACCAATTGTATCGTCATCGTCGCTACATTAAAAAAAATATAGTGCCGCTGACGATACGACCCGTGTGCGGGGGGCCTTACTCGTATCCATTTCTAAAGCCTTCAGCCAAACAGCACAACAAGTATGTAACGTCGACGCGATAAATATTGAACGTGTAAAGCATATCGCGAGTGGAGCGTGAATTTAATTTTGTTGATCAATCCAAGTATCGGAATATTTATTGAACGTGTAGCGGTCAGCTTACAAAGTATCGGCTTCGCGATATTATTTGTTAGTTTAAAAAATATCAACATTACACTCTTGGAACTTTGATCGTTCTATTGTTACATTTGGATTAATTACGTTTAATTTTGGATTTGAAAAATATAGAAGAAATGAGTGTTCTTGAATGGAGGAGTTGTGAATTTTATGAACTGGCGCTATTTTCAAATTTTTGCAAAGTTGATAAACAGTCGGAAATAGTTGCACACTGCACCAATGGAAGTTTATATATTTTCTGCGAGGCTCTGGGAATAATTCACGTATGTTTTAGAAATTCGTGGACAATCAACTTTCGGTGTCCGTGCTCTAAACTACGATTCTGTGCACTTACAACCAAAAACGAATTCCTCGTTCTCGTAGCTGAGGGGGAATCAGCTACCAGTATAAATGTGCATGTCTTAAACTTGGCTGGTATCAGTAAACGTACAGGAGCTGCCCTTGTTGGTTCAGCACAATTAACCACACATGGATGTGTAACATCTCTTAAAGCGTGCTTGTCAATAGGTGGATTGTTATGCATTTCTATTGGATTAGATACGGGTGAACTACTATTTCACCTATCTGTTATAAATTCAGATATGACATCAAATTTCATAACTTTTCCTTCTTGCAAAAGTCGCATTATAGGGATTGAATTTCAGCAAAAAATGGATGTTCTGTACATGTTTGTATGCTCGGAGTATAATGTACGTTTGTATCATATTATCAACAGTAATATTATAAACACCGAAACAATTATGGAATCGTCAACAACTGCTATTAGTTGTTGTACTTTTCAACATAATGCTGAAAATTCATATTTCTTAATCGGGCGAGATGATGCAGTTTATTGCTTTACAATAGATGGCAGGGGGCCATGTTACGCCATAAGCGGAAGGAAAAAAGTTATTGCTTGTTTAAAAAGTAACATTGTAATATTAATGGAATCGGAGGAGAAACCGCTAAGTTATATTATTATAATTGATATTTACAAAAAAACAATTGTCTTCCAAAAAGATATTGAAAAGTCAAACAATAATATGCTAGTAACGAATGAATTGTTCTGCTATATATTGAACGATAACAACATTTATATTACCATAGAGAAGAGCATTCAATGCAAATTGCAGATATTAATGAATAGTAATCTTTATGAACTTGCTTTGAACGAAATTAATAATAGAAGACGCAGCCTTACAGGAAGTGTATTCTTAAAATATGGTGATTATTTATTGCGTAAAGGAGATGTATCTTCAGCGGTTAACAAATATAAGCAAACAATAGGATTAATGAATTCTTATTTTATCATAAAAAAACTCGTAGATTTAAAGTACAATAGTCAATTATTGCAGTATATTAGTAATTTCGTAACCACTGACACAGCGTCGGCCACGCAAAGAGAACTGTTTGAGAATTGCAAAAAAAGAATAAACATAAGTCTTAAATGTAATAATGCGGCAAATGAAATCTGTTGTGATAATAAACTTCCTAAGACTTTGTTAACATTTTTAAATAATGTTGATGCGATCATAAAAGAGCCTTCGGATCATTCTTTTAATAATACTTTTGATGATCAGCTAATAGGGAATTGTCCTCGAATAAACTCGACGTATTGGCAAAAGATTTTTAAAGCGCTAAAGATAGTTAAGACTCCTGAGCGCTATATATCGCTTTTGATAGCTTCAAACGAAAACTGTACGACATTTTTGGAACATTTACTTTCTTTGTCTAATCAAAGTACCTTGGTGTTTAATCTTTTATTGGAAGTGCATCTATTTGAATGGCAAAAAGGAAAAAGGAGTGCCCCAGATATAATAAAATTATTAGAAAACTATGGTACTGGTTATTCCGAGCAAATTGTGATTTCATTTGTGAACTATTCATTCTGGCCTGGTATTATATACCTGCATGAGAAATACAAGAAGATGCAATTGTCTTTAAAATACTGTGTTAAGTACTGTGATTTCAATATACCTTTTAAATTCGAGAAAGAGTCGTACATTATTGGTCCAAATATGATGATGCAGGCATTCGATGTCATAAACTGCAGTTCCCAAATTAAAATTGATTTTGTTGATAAAATAATTGGGACGATGTTGAGTGAGAGAAACCAAGCAATGCTGCAAGTAGCTCAAGGAATTTCCATTCGAAAAAATTATAAGGTAGTTCACATAAAGAAACTATTTTGCACCAATAAATCCGAAAATGATAATAAATCTAAGTATAAAATAAAGCCTTTGGTCTTCTGTTTGAAGTCTTTAAATGCTTATCTTTTAAAGTTTAGAACGTGTCCCGTTGAATTTAGGGAGAATATCTGTGTTATTTGCAAATGCAGCTTGACCCTACCTGCAATTTATTTCTTGTGTCAGCACGCTTTTCACGTAGGATGTGTTGAACATAATTTATATGGCAATACATGTCCCTTCTGCCTACCGCAAGAAGATAATCAGTGAACTAAACGTACCTACGTTATGGACATACGTATGAATAATAAACATATTTGGTTTATTTACTCATAAGTCGATATTCTACAGAATTAAATAAGTGAATGCCTTCACAATATGTACATATATCAAACGTTCCTGCTTTAGATAACATCTAAGTCCCTCACAAAGATTTATAGATAATACAATTGGTTTATATGTACATAATTTAATAAACCAAGGAGTTATGTTTAGTAGTGACATAACTACTTGAACTGATGTGAACTGTAAAATCAGGCAACAGGCGTCACAAAAAATATGGAATATTGTCTGGACTTAAAATTGCAATGCACATTTAGCAAAGCAAGCTGAAAATTACGTCGCTGTGTTCTAATTCTATAAAACGTCCCTTATTTATGTTATATATATATACATATATATATGTATACATTAATTAACATAATATAATATTTTAGTTTTTCTACGAACATGACAATCAATTTTTATTAAATTGAACGCGTCCGTTTTCGATTTGTTGTCTATTGAGGTATAATTTTGTGAATAATTTTAAGTTTTAACATAAATTAAATATATTAATACCTATGAAATTGGAGCAAGTCAATAAACCAACCGTTTAGCTACATATGTGCATATGAATGTGTATGAAAAAACCAAATATGTGATTGAATAGCATGGTGTATTTAGAAATGGCGTAAGTAGATCTTTACACAAGAGTACGACTCAACACTGCCTTACACAAAATGTATTCTTGTATTTATTTGTTGAGAACTATGCAGAAGTTCAAAGACACTTCCCTTTTTGAGTACGAAACGAAGAATAATTTAATTTTATTTAGAGTCAAATAAACAGTTTATTTTGTATGCATGAAATTGAAATTAAAAAAGTTAAACTAATTGATATATGTATAGTAGCTATGCAATTTTTCATTAAAGTTTTTCGCATTAAGAATAAAGAAGAATTGTTCTCAAACACAAATTGGTTTGAACAAAGTTTGCTTTTTTACACAAGCTCAGCTGATGACTGAACCATGGCAGCTGGGTCTACATACCGGAATGACTCGGATTTTTCCCGACCAAGTCTTGTCTAGAACTCTGGCACCTCACCCCCCGTTTATCGTCAGTGGAGCAGCTCCATTCAACAAGGCTGTTGCTAATACTTCTTCTCAGGACCTAACCCTGGACCCGAAATTGACTTCTGCTGCGTTTGCCAAATACGACTCCACGCAAACTCAACATAGGTAAGATGCAACCAATGCAACGGATGGTGCCACCTTAAGACCTGCTCAGGCCTTTAGACACATTGGGAGTGGTCCACACGGTTTGTGACAATGTATTGCACCTGCTGATGTCGAGATCGAAATTTTTAATATTTTTATCCCCTGTCATCTGCTGCCCGACTGGTTATTACCCTGAAGTTGGTGCAATCGCAATGGCTA